>JAQQSW010005446.1:0-14191 GCA_028646575.1 Pseudocheirus occidentalis | reverse complement strand
CTCTATTCACTAAACCACCTAGCCATGCCTATAATGTATGTATACCTACACACACACACACACACACACACACACACACAGACGTGTGTGTGTGTGTGTGTATCTTCTCTCTCTCTACACCCCACTCCTACCCTAGGACTGCTGCTTTATGTCCATCTCAGAAATGTGGCATGTTGTCTCAGCATCTTTGTTTTTTATAAGATCATTAATCACTTCTTTGACTTATTCCTTGATCCTCTATTTATTTAGGATTACATTATTGCCTCCATTTAGATCTTTTGTGTGGGTGTGTGTTGACTTTCTTAATATGATGCTGTTATAGTATATAAAGAATGTTAATATTCCTGAATTTTTATACTTACTTGCAATTTCTATCCCACTATATGGTCAATTTTTGTTAAAGTGCCATGAGATAAGAAATGTTACAAAAAATTCTTTAGTTGTCTTATTTAGAAGGTATCAATAAGTCCTTTAGCTCTAATTTCTCCAGCAATTTTCTTCACTTCTATAATAATTTCCCTTTTGCTTACATTGTATCGGATGTTATATTTGCTTATTGTATTGGACCAGCTCTGAGAACCATTAAAGTCTCCTATTACTGTATTGCTCTTTGTCCAATTCAGTTAGTTTTTCTGTTGCTCTCTTCTTCTTCCTTCTGAACTTTGAATACTTTTATTCATGGTCTGCACACTTTTTTATTCCTTCTTTGGTTTCTCTGTGTTCCACATTGGTTTGAGTTTCTTCTTCTTAACAATTGCTGTTACTGACTTTGTAGATCTTGTCCTTTGACCGTTTTTATGTGCTTTATTGCCTTACTCTTAGAAGCTTCAATTTATGAGGGAGGTAAGGAGGGCAAAAGCTTTGCCCAGTGACATGAATTTTTCTGTGTGTCATATTGTGCAGGTCATTTCTGTCCCCTGCCTCACCATGAGCATTTTCTTTCTTATTTGCCACATCATTTCTTCTCTGGGCCCATGTTCTACCACCCTTCTGGATGCTGCCTGCCCCAAGGGAACTATGATTTCTCTTTTCCTAAGAGAGGATGCTGTCCAGGTTGGTACAAGACTATAAAAGAAAAATCCTCCAGTGCACCAAATATTTGGAGAGTAGACCATTTTAAGATCAATGCCAAACCTATATTGATTCTATCTCTCCTCCCATGGGAATGCTTTTCAGCAGAATCTCCTCCTCACTTGGGAAGGAAACAAGCATTTATTAAGGGTCTACTACACACAATGCTCTGTTAAATGCTTCGCAAATATTATCTCAATTGATCTTCATGGTAACATTGGGAGGCAGGTGCTATTATTATTTTTACATCTAAGGAAACTGATGCAGACAGAAATTAATTGACTTGTCCATGGTCACAAAGTAAGGAAATGTCTGAGATCTGATATGAGCTGAGGTCTTTCTGACTCTAGCCCAGTGTTCTATCCACTGTGCTATCCTATGACTTGGGAGAACATTGTGTCAACATCTTGCACTTTCCCAGTTTCAATCCCTTCCTTTGCCACCATTCTCCTGTAGCCCTTTTACCTTGAGGCTATGGGAGGTATCTTCCCCTCTGTTGTTTACTCATGGACTTGACTAGGGCACATCACAAGTAACTTGTATTCTAACAGGGGAAGGCATTATTTGTCAGGCAGGGATAATTTGTCTTGGGAAGTTACAGTGGAACCACAGAGAAATACATGAACACAAACCTTCTAGTAGCAATATCTGTATTTTTTTCATTACAGCTGCAGAACTAGGAAGCTGGGATTGAGTGGAAGGTACTATAAGGCAGCTGGTAAGAAGACTGGGGAGGAAAGGGAAGCATGGCTGGAGTTGGTCTAGATACAATGGGCCACTGATAAATGAGGAAGCCACAGAAACTATAACCTGTCTTCTTTTTTCCTAATATATTTAAAAGGTTTCCATTTAAAAAAAATCACTTTATAAACTTTTTTTAGTGTAGAGTAGTCACTTTGTATTTAAAAAAAAAAGCTCAGGAATACCATAAATTAATTCCATAAAAGCTGAGAATTATACACAATGATATTACAAGGTGAATTTAACAGGAACAGAGTTGAGTGGAGGGACCTTCTAGCATGGATGATAGAGAAGTTAGACCCATCAAGGAGTAGAAGCTGAAATAAAAATTGAATTAGTCTAATCTGGACATACTGGCAAAAAGATGCTACAGAAAGGCTTGATATGCTGGTTACAATGCCTTAATGTTTTAATAAAATATTGGTTGCAGAAATTTTAAGTTACACTGCACTGATTTTTGGGCTATTTGATGAATGAAAATAGCAGGCATTCCTTGGGACCCAATTTCTTCTTCATAGTAGATTACTCATGCTGCAGCAGAAAAATTATGCCTTGTCTTTGAAGAAATTATGAATTAATATCAGAATAAGGACACTTTCAAGATTCTGTGTGTAGGAGTGCTAACCTTGGAATCAGGAAGGCTTGGGTTCAAATTCTGCCTCACATATACCTATTGTGTGAATTTCAGTACTGAGCCTTAGTTCCTTCTTTTGTAAACTGAGAATAAGAGCTTACTTACCAGGGAGAGCTGTTTTGACATGCAAAAGTGATTTCCAAACCTTGAAGTTCTCTATAAACAAAGCTATTATTATTATCATGCTTATATTCACTCCAGTAGACAAAAATTCAACACTTAATGGAGATGCCTGAGTTGTTTGATTTAACAATGAAAAAATAGTGGAGATTTTGCATTTTTAAGAAGTGAGTGCTGAATAATGTAATAAGATAGTTATTTTAACATGTTAATTTAGCCATGAGAAACTAGCCTAGAAGAGCTGTACTTCTTCTATTGTCCTTTACATAAAAGATATGTTGATCAACTGAGTAAAATTATGAGGAACATTAAAAAAATTTCCAAATCCTACAATGTAACTAAACTTGAGTTTAGAAGTAAAATTTTGGTGTACTGGAGTTCTTAAATTCATGTAATCCAAGTCACTGAATGCCTCCTATGTGAATTAAAGATGTGAGAAGAAATCTACTTTTTTAAAGCTTCTTTAATGTATCACAAACTAGCAAATCTCCTAGAATCCTGTGATTGTAAGATTGGGATCATTATTATGTGATCAGGAAGATAAGATGATTTAAAATATCAGAGAAGGAAAGTTAAACATTAATTAGTAAATACAAAAAATGTTAAGGTGATATTTATTTTAAAGATTATTGGGTTGACAATAACTACTAAGTACTTTATAAGATTTCATTGAAATAAGATTCTTTAAAATAGGTGCCCAATAAGCATTTATTGAGCAAATTCATTACTTTTTCAGTTTTCTAAGAAGCAGGTAAGAAGTGAATCTTAGTGGTCAAAACATTAACATGAAAACTTATGAGATAAATTTAGAAGAGAAATCCACTAATTTAAAAAACAATCCAGACCATATTTAAAAGGTTCTCTTCCCCCCAACCCCCGCTGCCGCAACCATTCCAGTTTCAGATTAATAGAATTTATTCAGGATTAACTGACAGTACTTAGACTTTCTGCCTATATATCACTAAACTCAAGATTTATTTCTTACCAGTTTTTGGAAGCTGTTTAGGAGTAAAATCTTCCAGTTGATTAATATGTTTTATTAATCTAACTATAAGCTGAACTCTTCCCTTCACCTAATACTTTCATTAGGTTGAGAGAAAAACATATAAGTGCAACCATAATTATTTCCTTTCATGGAAGTCTCATTTTAGGGGCGGCTATGTGGCGCAGTGAATAGAGCACCAGCCCTGGAGTGAGAAGGATCTGAGTTCAAATCTAACCTCGGGCACTTAACACAAAAATTGGCTGTGTGACCTTGGGCAAGTCACTTAACCCCAATTGCCCTCCAAAAAGAAAAAAAAGAGTCTCATTTTAGGGATGTAGTCTATATTTGGGAACAAATTTGTAAAGAGAATGATGGTGATGTTATTCAATCTTTGTTTTCCTCACAATGTGGCAAGCAAAGAGAATAAACTTAATAAATAATCGTGTGTGTGAAAAAATTCTACTCCTACTATTAAACAATGAATTCCAAGTTCAGGGTAGCCTACATAGTAACATAGATAGTCCATGCAATTTAGAGAACTAAGTAATTTTACTAATATTGAATAAAATCTATTTCCAATACAAATACAAGGGGAAGGAACATTAGGCAGATCATAAACTTATGCATAAAATCATTTTAGAATGGACTCATGAAATAACAAACAAAGCTAAGACTGGCATATCTAAAAGAGGGTAAGACTGGAATACTTCAATCAAAACCAAGGCCAATGCTTAAATATTTAGTATCAATTATAAAACCAGGACTTCCTCCAATTTACTTTTCATGCAGATTATGGTAAAGGAACAAAGCAGATAATCATATTTTCAAACAACCACATTTTCCCAACCATTAAGGGGAAAATGAGATGCTTTAACAGGAGAAGTTTCAACTCAAAATGTGTTTGTTAAGGGAACCTTTCAATCTCTTAATCTTTCTAATCTTTCTTCAATAAAAACTGATGCTAAATTTAGTCATTTTGCCATATATAAAGATATGATCAGAGTCATAGAATGGTGGAAGTTAAAAATCCTTAGACATCATAAGTACGCTTTACAGATGAGGAAATTTTATTTAATTTGCAGACATCTGATTTCTTATCCAAATTAGCAGTAAAGAAAACAAAAAAAACCTTATATACTATTCATATGGTAAGCAGTAATCATTCTGTTATTGTGTACTACTATATACTACAGTAATAGTTTTTCTTAAAATACATGTACTTGCTTCACATATTCATGTGTATTTTGTGTTTGCAATATAATTACTTATGTTCAACATTAATATTTAGGGAACTTCTGGCTAAATGGAATAGCAGTAAGTTCAAGTAATAGCAGTTGTTAAATTTTAAGTAGGCCGGCCTGATCCAGAAAGTGCAGGAAATTCTTCTGCTAACAGGACATATTCACGGCATGTTGGGCATGTACTTTGTTCTTTAAGCCACTGCTCAATACACTGAAAATAAGGGGAAAAATCCATAAATACTTTCCTGTAACACTGTTTTCTAAACCCTGTTGGAGTAGGCATTTCTATTCACATTTAGGTACAATGTTCTCACAGCCCAACCAGTTGATGTCACTTCTGAGCTCACACCTAACCTAGGGCTCAATGCTTCCCATTCTCTACAAGCCATTTCTGTTCAGGCAGGAAGCACACAAGAATTTCCCAGATTACTTTCTGCCTCATAATTAGGCTATTTTATCAGGTGCTGACTCTCTGAGTTACTTTTAAGGCTCCTGGACTTCTGCCTCATGGCCTCACTTTGACTATACGCTCTCCCTGTGGGCCTGACCACTCTCTTTCTCCCTATTACACCTGTGTGATTCTCTGGTCTAATCCACTTATAAGGACACCTGTTTCATAACTTCCATAAAGTAAACATTTTGGCCTCTGGCCCTGATTCCATATATTCTTAATTAACTTGCCTGAGAAATGGTTTTATTCTTTCCATTTGTATACCTAATCTTAGCAAATTAATATTTAGGCAATTAAATACTTGCTGATTAACTAATTTATGCCTGGGGTGTCTTTACCTTGGCTCTTTTGAGATTCTGGACTCTCAAAGTTCTAACTTATTGTTATATTTCTATTTTATTTCTATTCAGGTCTCTGTATAATAGTATTAACTAGTATTTACTTATGTATTATTATATTACAAACTTATGAACATCAACATTTCCATGTATAAAGGAAGAAAAAAAGAATACTGGATTTTCTTTCCTTAAAGTTAAGTAAAAGCATTGAGTAGGGACACTATTATTTAGAATTAATCTAACACCTATACTAATAGACTGAAACAGATGAAAACTTACATATAAACCTCGATGGTACTATTGGTCCCAAAGTCTCATGATCTAGGCTACTCAATCTGACCAAGTCTAAGAACAAAGGTTCACCAGTTTCCACAACAGAGGTACAAGGTAGCACAATGATGGATGGAGTGGGTTAAAATGCTGCCCCTGCCCCTCATTACATACAAGGCCTTGGGCAGGCCACTTTAACCTTTTTAACTCTCAGCTTCTTCATTTATAAAATGAGGGGGTTGGATTTAAATAATCAATCTTTAAGATTCCTTCCAAGTCTAAACCCTTTGCCCAATTATCTAATTTACAATACAAATTAGAACAGATGCATGCTTTCATTCTTTTGTATATAAAATCTATTCACAAACTGATTTTAATTTGTAACTGTAATTTTTAATTACAGAGTTGATAAAATTTATAATGGCAAGTCAGGCAATTGTTTTGCTTGACTATGCAGGTTTATGAAAAGGATTTTATTTTTCTTGCTTTCTTACTGGTAAGGGTAAAAGGCAGACTTTTGCTGATTGAAAAAAATTTTAAAAAAAATCTGTAATGATAGTTCCTGTCTTAATCTTATTTAACAAGGTTTCATGTGAAATTTATCAGTCAAAGAATTTTGGAACTAAAGAAGAGCTCAGAACAGCATTTGGTCCAGTCTCTTATTTTAGAGCTCAGGAAATAGACTGAGAAAGCTGACATGACTTGCCTGAAGATCACATGGCTAGTTAGAACCACATGTTCCACACTAGCCATCCCTGCTGTAGATCCTAATGACCTGAACACGGACAGAATCATTTTGATATCTGGGAGGTTTATAAAGAAGACTGTTTTTTGAAAGACAGAAGTGCAAATAACATGAAAATTAGTTTTCAAAGTTTAGTACACTCAGATGCAGAGATGTGGGCATAAATGCACACCTCCCCAAAATTGCCTCCATTAAAGGAAATGAGACCTAGAATGCTAACAGTTGTTCTTCAATCAAATAGAGATCATACCCATTTATGAAACTGGTGCCCACAATCCATCTCACACACATGTTCTTGGTTTAGGTCCTCATAGCATATTATACAGGGATCATCACTGGAGGCCTGTGGAAACAAAGACATTAAACCACTGGAAAATAACTATAACACACATTTCTTGTCAGGAACTTCTTTCAAGCTTTCAATGAAATAAAATGTCATAATACAAATAACATTCATTTTTCAATAAAAGTTTAAAGGCTGAATAGACCAATCCTGGAAGGGAAAGTATACAGTTGGGCTGAGGAAGTTCTATTTAAAAAACAACAAAAAACCCTCAACAACAACAACAATAAAACACAAAGGGAACTATTTTTG
Organism: Pseudocheirus occidentalis; assembly: GCA_028646575.1. Lineage (NCBI taxonomy): Eukaryota > Metazoa > Chordata > Mammalia > Diprotodontia > Pseudocheiridae > Pseudocheirus > Pseudocheirus occidentalis. The sequence continues at coordinate 7,000 of JAQQSW010005446.1, read as the reverse complement.
CTTATTACAGAGCCACGCATGGGGGGAAATAAAAATGAAACTCACAGAGGAATCATTTGATTTTTGCCACTTTGACTTGGAGGGCCCTCCAACAACTACCCAGGGTCTGCTGGCAACTGTTTGGGAAGCTGGGACTATGGAGGGACTAGACACTGATACATTTTCTGCTGAATGTCTAAGACCAGAAGATTCAGCAGAAGCATCTGATACAGTCTCCATGTCATTTCCTTCAACTGCCTAAAAAAAATTTAGGGGAAAAAAAAAACCACAAAGAATCAGTATTACAAAAAATATTTTCCAACAGAGTCTACAACTTCTTATATTTTAAATTGGAGCAGTTAGTTATATGAAAAAAAATACATGTGAATAAATAAGAACCAACTACTATATCTGTCTGAAGTACTAACCGATTTTTTATTCTGCTCATCTAGAATAAGTTCTGTTACGTTTCTGACAATTTCATCAGACTCCAAACTTGCATGTGTGGTTCTGTCTTGATTTTGTACTTTTTGGATAAAATTCAAAAGCTCAACACTGAAAAGGAAAGAGGGGGTGACAGAGGAATGGCAGTCAGTGCTTTGAATTATTAAGGTAGCGGTCATTCTACAAATATTGAAAAGGTACCTATTCCGCTGTGTCTTTTCAACTCTTCTTCATAAGGTCCCTCCCTTTCTTCCACCTTTCTCCTCAAGCACCACCTTCTTTTCGCAGCCTTTACTGATTCTCCCAACAGGCTGCTTCCTCTTTATCTTATACTTACTTTCTCTATTTATTTGTACTTGCTCTTGTTAGGGCTGTTCTGCACATACTTATATACATACAGGGCTCCCACATTAGAACGCAAACTTCTTGAGATTAAGGACTATTTCATTCTTTCTATTTTTCCCCCAATGCCTTGCATAGCATCTGACCCGTAATATGTGCATAATAAATACAAAGTGATTTTGGAGGAAAGACACTAGTAGTCTGAGCATTGAGGAAAAGCCTCATACACACAGCTTACTATAATATTACTACATCCCACAGTAAGTAGGTGGTGGCTGATCTGGGTCTGGAAGAAAATAGGGAATCTGAGGCAGAAATGAGGAGGGAACAGATTCTCAGAATGGAGGCAGCCAACTGCAGCAAGGGCACGTAGGTGGGAGATGAAGTGCTTTGCATGAGGAATAACAAGGCGGCCAGTTTGCCTAGATTGCAGGGCATATACTCGGAGAATAAACATGAGTTAAGGCATTGGGCTAAGCACTCTGGAAACAAAAAGGTGCAAGACAGTCTCTGCCCTCAAGGACTTGACAACCTAAGGAGGGAGACAGCATGCAAATTACTATCGACAAATAAGCTAGAGGATAAAAAAATAATTTTTTGGCACTAGAATTATGAGGATTTGGGAAAGACTTCTTGTGGATTTTGTTGGGACTTAAACGAAGCCAGGGAAGCTAAGAGGCAGAGATTAAGAGGGAAAGCATTCCAGGGAGGGGGAAGAGATGGAGGGCCTGGCTCTGGGAACAGTCAGGAGGCCAGTGCCACTGCATTAAAGAGTAAATGTTAAAGAGTAAATTTAGTAAGGTTAAGAAAGACTGGAATGGTGGGGGTGGGGTAGAGGTGGAGGGCACTACGTTATGAAGAACTTTGAACTACAAACAGAGGATTCTGCATTTGATTCTGAAGTTGACAGAAAGCAGATCATTTTGGTGGCTGGATGGAGGACTGTTCAGAGGCTTGAGGAGGACAGTCCTATCTGTCTGCCACTGTAGTAGTTCAAGCTTGAATACTGGTCTGAATCAGAGTAAGAAAGATACATATTTGAAAGAAGATCCACAGATGAAATTGATGACTCTTGGTAACAGACTGGATATGGGAGTGACAGATGGTGCAAACACCTTTTCAGGTGAGTTGCATTCAAGATATCTATGTAACATCCAGTTCAAGATGTCTTTAAGGCTGTGGAAATGCAAGACTGGAAGTTAGGGCAAGACAGGCAGATTCGAGAATCATCATTATTGACATATGGAAGATAATCAAATCCACGGGAACTGATGAGATCAAGTCAAATAATATAGAGGAAGAAGAGGAGAGAGCCCTATGGGATCCCTGCAGGTAGAGGGCATGCTCACGATGAGGGTTTCTTAACCTTTTTCCACTCATGACCCTTTGGCACTTTCTTAAACTCTGGGTCACAACCCAACTCACTGAAGGAGCTGTAAGTAGAAAAAGTTTAAGGAGCCCTGGTCTAGATGAGGATGTAGCAAAGGAGACTGAAAAGGAATGGTCTGATTGTTTAGAATGAAATCAGAGTGAGAGGAGAGAACACACAGTCTTCCTCTTGTAGAGATGGCCTTTCTAAAAAGTTTTGCCACACAAAACACTGTAAATTTAGGGGATGCCCATCAATTGGGGAATGGCTGAACAAGTTACGGTATATGAATATAATGGAATATTATTATGCTATAAGAAATGGGAAGGAAATGGACTTCATAATTACCTGGAGAGGCTTATATAAACTGATGCTAACTGTGAAGAGCAGAACCAGGAAAAATTTGTACACAATCACAGATACATCATATGTGTGATGACCACCCTTGATAAACTGGACTCTTCTCAGCAATGCACAATTAAAAGACAACTCTACAAGTCTCAGAATGGAAGGAGATATCTACATTAAGAGAAAGATCTAAAAAGATCATAGTTTAAATGGAGACTGAAGCAATATATTCTATCGTCCTTTTAAATGTTTGGTTTTATTTCTTTTTTCCCGTTGTTCACTCCATTGGTTACAACGCTTCTCTACAACCAGACTACTGTACAATGTGAAAGAGCTTACAGATCCTATACATGATTGTATACCACCACAGGGGTGGGAGGGGAAGGAAGGGGAGAAAATCTGAAACTCAAGTGATTCTGGAACTGAATCTTGTAAACTAAAAGTAAACAAAAAAGTCAATAAAAAAAATAAATTAAAAAGAAAGTTTTGCCACAAAGGACAGAAGAAATATAAGAAAATAGTGGGGATGGAAGCATCAAAAAAGTTTTTGAGGATGGGGGAAAACATGGGCATGTTTAAAGTCAGTAGAGGAGGAGGTAGAAGAGAGAGAGGGACTGAAGACAAGTTAAGAGCAGAGATGATGAGGGAGCAATCTGTTGGAGGAGGTGCGATGTAACGGGATCATTTGGGTAAAGAGAGGGGTATGCCTGGTGATAGCTAAAGGGATGAAGGAGGAGATAGTAGCAGAAGGCATATGAGTGATATGAGATGAGGAAGAGGGAACTCAAGGCAAAAGGCCTCTATTTCTTTTGTTAAGTATGGGGTAAGGTTCTCAGCTGAAAGGGTAGAGGAAGGGAAAGTCATGGGAAATTTGAGGAGGGATGGAAAGGTAAGAAAGGGCCACTGTGGAAAGTGAGGGCCCCATTGGGGATGTGTAACTGAAGTTTGTAATGGACTCAGGCAGAACTGTGGCATGACTCCCCGCCCCCCTTCCTCTTTGTTCAGCAGCACATGGATAGAAGCGAAGGTGGTGGATGGTGGCAATTATCCAAGGCTGAGGCTTGACAGGGTGCAATCAGAAAAATGATAAGGGGGCAAGGGACTCAGAGGAGCACATTGTAAAGCTGAACTGGTTTCAACTGAAAGGTCAAGATAAGTAAAAGGGAGAGAGAGAGAGAGAGAGAGAGAGAAACAGAGAGAGAGAGAGAGAGAGAGACAGAGAGACAGAGACAGAGAGACATACAGAGAGAGAGAGGAGAGAGAGAGAGAGGAGAAAGAGAGAGAAGGAGGGAGAGAGAGAGAAAGAGAGAGGAGGGAGAGAGAGGGAGGAGGAAGGAGGGAGAAGGGAAGAAAGAAGACTTGAATTGAAGGAGAAAGACTTAAAGATGATGATGAAGTCCAGGAAGAAAAGGATCTGAGGAGAACACAAGATAAATAACACTAGTTGGTAAGATATGGGTTACTAAGAAAAGAGAAGGGATTTGTCTGTGGTCGTCAAGACTCTTTCTTACAAGCGGAGAAGAAGAACAACAACAGCCCCAGAGCTGAAGACCACCAAAACAATTTGTGACAGTAATTCTTTAGGCAACCACAAGGAAAGGATTAGGTATCTCATTTTCAGGCAACATGGAGAAAAGGGATAATTTTGCGGTGACCTATGCAGAGTATACAATGTTTGTACTTTTACTGCAGTCAATTGCTATATATATTTTTTCTTCTTTCTTTTTTGCAAAGCAATCAGGGTCAAATGACTTGCCCAGGGTCACACAGCTAGTAGGTGTCAAGTGTCTGAGGCTGGATTTGAAATTGGGGCCTCCTGACTCCAGCGCTGGAACTCTTATCTACTGTGCCACTTAGCTGCCCCAAGTGCTATCTATTTTCAAATCTGACTGTTCGTCCTCCTAGAAGAGAAGGTAATAGGACTTAATGGAATTTTGGCCGATTCTTAAGGTTATTAGGGGCCGATTCTTAAGGTTATTAGGGAAACTTAAGTATTCCTTAATCAACAGTAGGGTTTTTTTTTAATATGGAAATAAAAGATTGGAAATTTAAGGGTGACACGAAAAAATGAAATAAAGAAGATATTACCATCAATATTAATTAAGGCAGTGGTTCTCAACCTTCCTAATGCTACGACCCTTTAATAGAGTTCCTCATGTTGTGGTGACCCCCAACCATAAAATTATTTTCATTGTTCCTTCATAACTGTAATTTATCTACTGTTATGAATCGTAATGTAAATATCTGATATACAGGATGTATTTTCATTGTTACAAATTGAACATAACCCACAGGTTAAGAACTGCTGAATTAAGGTGTCTGATAGCCACTTAGAACTCTAAGCTACTGAAAAACATATTTTTAGTAATGATTTCTGTTAATAGGAAACAATTAAACTTTATTAAAAAATTTAAAAGATGACATACTACATGTGAACATGTTTTAGTGGAATGGAAGGTCATGTTACTAAGTGGTTATTCTTACACATTAACTTTTTTTCAAGATTTCTTCTGAGATTTCTTCTGTGTAGGGCACTTTCCTTGAAGAAACACCTTTAATCAATGAAAATTAGGACACCTTACAGCTTGTTCTCTTATTAAAGAGATGCTGGACGGTACATGAATTTAAGTGACTTTCCCAGGGTCACACAGACAATTAGGACCTGAATTAGAGAGTTAGAGTCTTTGCCCTGAAGTGAGCTCTGTATCCATTACTTCACAACTGTCTCCTGCAAGTTAATGTTGTTATTTAAAAAGGAAGATGTGTTCCAATGACACACATAATTGCTAGACACTTTGTGGTCAGAGGTAGAAAAGACACAGGTGACATAGGGGTGTGTTCAAGGGCTCTAATTTCCTTGCTACATCCCCTCCCCATTCTTCCCAATATAGGTACTATATATTGCCTAAGCCTCAGCTCCAAGTAGGATGGATCTGAGTAGTTATCTTATTTAGATTTCTAGGAAGATGGTGTCTATTTTGAAGGGAATTATACTCAGCATTTGGAGCTAGGATAGACCTTGGAGAGTCCTCTAATCCAGCAGTTCTCAATCTGTTGGTTATGTTCAGTTTGTAACAATGAAAATACATCCTGCAGGGGGGCGGAGCCAAGATGGCTGCGTAGAAGCAGCAGTGTCCCACAGCTCCCCCGCAGCCACCCTATACACCCATAAAAATATGACGCAGGACAAATTCTAGGACTCTCAAACTCAAAAAATACAGAAAACACATCTCTTCCGGAAGGCAGCTCGGCAGCAGGGGATCATCATGGCAGGACGCAAGCCCTAGGCTGGCCCAGCTTTAAACCGAAAACCACAGCCAGGCTCTGGGGGCGGTAGGAAGGATCCCAGCCCAGCTGCAGCCAGTCTACAAGAGAAAAGATCTACAGCCTCCAGCACCTCCACATCTACCAAGGTGTGAAAAATAGGGATTAGAGAAAGGCAGCTGGCTGGAGGGGCTCATCACAGGCTGGGAGCTGAGACCAGCCCAGCCTGAAACCACCATGTGGCCAGGCTCTGGGGCAGCCACAGAGTGAGTCTACTTCAGAGAAGATCTAAAGCACCTGGAGCAAACTGCATAAACCAGGATTAAAGGACAGTGAAAGTGAGTGAAGCGGTCAAGCTAAATTTGGGGGCAGAAAAGCAGTTTGGCCAATCTACCCCAGGGGCAAGGAAGCAGTAGGGGAAGGGCAGAAACTGGTGTAACCAGCAAATGCCCCCACTGGGCTGCTTCAGAGCCCCTGGCCTGTGAATCCCGTAGGAAGGCTGAGTTGTTTGATCAGGGCCAAGTGCTCTTGCATTGAGCGGCCTGGATCCAGATCATGGTCTTGGGTGGTGGTCCTGGGGTGCACTTTCAGCAAGCCAAAGCTGGGGGGACTTGCAACACCCCCTAATAGCTCTGGCAGGTGGGAAAACCCCAGCGATTTGGAACAGAGCTTTCCCCCTGGAAGCCGAGTTTCACAGAGCTTAAAAAAAAAACAACAACAACCAATTAACTGACTGGCCAACATGAGGAAAAGGAAGCAAAATAAGAACAGCAATAAAACTCTACAATCCTTTTTTCTGGACAAAAAGGATCAAAGCATGGAACGGGAGGAAGACAACACAGTCAGAACTCCCACACCAAATGCTTCCAAGTCACTTGAAGAATGCCTAAAAGATATGCAGCAACTGAAAAAGGACTTTGAAAACCAAATAAGAGAAGTGGAAGAGAAATGAGAACGATGCGAGAAAATCATGAAAAGAGAGTAAACAACTTGACTGAAGAAAACAACACTTTAAAAAATTGATTAAATCAAATGGCAAAAGAGGCCCAGAAAGCCAGTAAGGAGAAGAATGCCTTAAAAAGTCGAATTTGCCAGATGGAAAAAGAATCTCAAAAGCACTCTGAAGAGAATAATTCCTTCAGAATTAGAGTGGAGCAAGTGGAAACGAATGACTTTATGAGAAACCAAGATACTATTAAACAGTTACAAAGAAATGAAAAAATAGAAAACAATGTGAAATATCTCCTTGAAAAA
>JAQQSW010005445.1:0-14191 GCA_028646575.1 Pseudocheirus occidentalis | reverse complement strand
TAGAATTTAAAGTTCTCCAATACCTGCAACTAGGAATTAAGATATACAGGGGCTGGAATAGGGAGACCCTCGCTGCTCTACCAGAAAGTAAGAGAGCAGAGCAGGGGAGGGGCTTTACAGTGGGATTGCTGTTTGGGTGTTGGGGCAGGGGCAAGACGGGGAGAAAATTTGTAATTCAAAAATGTAATGAAAATGAATGATGTAAGCAAGAAACAAAAAATATTTTAAAAAAATAAAAATAAATAAAAATAAAAATAAATTTTAAAAAATAATAAATGCTTTTTCCCTTTCCTTCCCAGGATGTGAATAACACTGGGTAGGAACACCTCCTGAGAAACCAAGGGACATCCTAAACTGGGTCCACACCCAGAGCACCATTAGAAATGAGGCTGAAGAAATATTCTCTCTAGACTTTCCTATCTCCTCTCCAGGAAACTTCCCACCCCAAAGAAACCTCTGCTTTCCAGACTGGTGTCCCTAGCCCGGGCTACCATTTCCTAAGGATCCCCAGCTATGCTCATTTCACTCACAGCCTCATTCACTCTCTAGACTTTTCTATATCCCCACTCACACACTTGTTACCCCTTTATCCTGTTTTCTGGCTCCTCTTTATGTCTTGATTTCTTCCATTAGAATGTAAGCTCCTTGTGGGCAGGAATTGGCTGGTTTGCTTTCATTTGTATCCCAAGCTCACATGGTGTCTGGCAAATAGTAAGTATAATCATAACGTTTTCTTTGTTTTCTTTAATAATAAATTTTAAAAACATTTGTTGTTTTTATTGACAGTTCTGAAGGACTTATGATGAAAAATGCTATCCAATCCAGAGAAAGAACTGATAGAGTCTGATAGAGTGTGTAGATTGAAGCATTTTTTTAAACTTTATTATTCCTGGTTTTTTTGGCCTGTGTTTTCTTTGGCAAAATGGTCCATGTGGAAATGTTTTGCATGACTATACAAGTATAATCCTTACCAAATTGCTTGCTTTTTCAAGGAGGGAGAGAATTTGGAACTCAAAATTATGAAGAACAAATATTAAAAATCTTTGTTTACATGCAATTGAGAAAAATAAAAATTAAATTAAAAATGTTTTATTGATCTAGGACTGAATGATCTCTCTGCAGGTCAGAAAACAGTGACCTCTGTCCATAGCTCTGCCAATGGCTCAGATCGTGGACTAATATTACTAATTTTGTACTGTGGACTAGTCAATGTGAGCCCAGCCCTCAGAAGCATGCTTAGTGTGTGCTTTGCCTTGTGCAGTCCTCTAAGGGAGACTCAGTAAGCCTAGAATGGAGATCTGAGCCCCTGAATTCCACTTCATCCTTGGTCAGATCCCTGTTACCAATTTGTTTTACTTTTACTTTGGTTTTGTGCTTTAATCCCCAGTATTTCAATATTTCATCCTCAATATTATTTATTTTGGTCATTTCTTTGAACCACAGAAAACCTTGAATTGTTCCATTAGGTCAGTAAGTTCAAGTCTTACTATTTGCTCTCTCCAAAGATGCTCTGATGATCCCCTAATGGCCAGATCCAATGACCTTTTCTCAATACTCATTCTTCTTGATCTGTCTCCCGTCTTTGATGATAATGATGACCCTCTTCTATCTGATAGTCTCTTCTCTCTAGGTTTTCAGGACACCTTTATCTTATGATTCTCCTCCCACCTATCTCACCACTCTTTCTCCATCTCCTTTGCTGAATCTTCATCCCCATGACACCCTCTAATCATGTCCTAGATTATCTCTTCTCTCTATATATTTTTTCACTCAGTGATTTAATCAATTCTGTATTAATTACCATACTTATGTTGATTATTCTCAAACCTACTTATCCAGCCCTAACCTTTATGCTTACTTCTGGACTCACATCTCCAACTGTCTAATATAGCGGTCCTCAACCTGTGGGTCGCGACCCCTTTGGGCGTCAAACGACCCTTTCACATGGGTCGCCTAAGACCATTGGAAAACACATATTTCCGATGGTCTTAGGAACTGAGACACCGCTCTTCTGTCTCCAGGTGGGTCTGCCCACATGCAGATACACCCAAATACGAGAATTAAAGGGTCATAGCATTAGGAAGGTTGAGAACCACTGGTCTAATAGATGTTTCAAAATGGATGTCCTACAGTCTTCTTGAACTCAACATGTCCAAAACTGAATTCATAATCTTTTCTATAAAACCATCCCCTTCCAAATTCCCATATTACTGGGAATTCCAAATTCCCAAATTACATATTACTGAGGATAGGGCACCACTATCCTTCCAATCTCCCAAAATCACAACTCAAGTGTCATCTCCAACTATTCACTATCTCTTACTCCCCAAATCCAATCTGTACCAAAGCCTACCTAATTTCACATTTGCAGTATGCCCTTCTTCTGATATGGCCGCTCTCCTGTTCTCATATATAGCCCTCACGTTCTCATATAGTCCTCTTCTTTTCATCCCTGGACTATTGTAACAGTCTGCTGGCTGGTCTGTTTGGCACAAGTCTCTCGCTGTTCCACCCCATCCTCTATCCTACCACTAAAGTGATTTTCCTAATGGACAGATCAGACCATATCCCCCCCTCCCCAACTCAATAAACTCCAGTGGCTCCCTATTACCTCTAGCATCAAATATAATACCCTGTTTGGTGTTCAGAGTCCTTCATAACCTCCCCTCTCCACTACATTCCAGTCTTCTTATACTTTGTACCCCTGGAGAGCACTCTTAAATCAGGAATTTTCACTGGCTATTCCTCATGTATGGAATACATCCTGATTTCCCTAGGTTCCTTCAAATGCCAACCAAACTCTTTCCATTTAGATGAAGCCTTTTCAAATCTCTCTTGATTCTAGTGCTTACCTTTTGTTAATTATTTCCTGTTTCTCCTACATATAACTTGTTTGTACATCTTTGTTTGCATATTATCTCCCCCATTAGATTGTGAGCTCAGTGAGAGCAGAGACTTTTACCTTTTTTTGTATTCTCAGTCCTAGTGTAGTACTTGGTAGGTAATAGGTGCTTAATGTGTATTGACTGACTGATTTCCCCTCGGACTTTGAGCATTTTAAATGATATTAAGTATACATAAAAGACGTAATTCATATATGTGTTCCACATCTATCTTTGAAATGTATTTTGTCAAGCTCATTCCAATTACATAATAACACCCCAAAAAAGACTTTTGTGAAGACTGAGCATACACAAATTATACACAAAATATCAGTGAAACAAGATAGGCTCAAATCCCAAGTCTGCCATTTGTTACCTGTGTGACCTTGGGAGATTTGCTTCTTTCTGGACTGCAGATGATTCTCAAATCTACTTATCCAGCCCTAACCTTTCTGCTTACCTCTGGACCAGTGGTTCTCAGCCTTCCTAATGCCGTGACCCTTTAATACTCATATATGGGCATATCTGCATGTGGGCGGACCACCTGGAGACAGATAAAGGAGCGGTGTCTCGGTTCCTAAGACCATCGGAAATATGTGCTTTCTGATGGTCTTAGGTGACCCCTGAGACCCTTGTTAAAGGGTTGTTCCACCCCCAAAGGGGTTGCAACCCACAGGTTGAGAACCACTGCTCTGTACTCACATCTCCAACTGTCTAATAGATATTTCTAAATGATCTCTAAAAATAAATGAGTTGTATAAAATGACATTAAGTTTCGTTCCAGATCTAAAACTGAGTCCTACAATCATTGAATGAGTGAGAATGAATGCCTTTTCTTCAGTCTTTAGAGGACACTGACCCACGCAGGCAAGGTCCCTATACTTGCTAGAGAAAAAGGTAAAGTTGATAGCCGGAGATCCCGTCTCCCACTGGCAAAGAAGAATTCAAAAAATACAACTAGTATGAGGCAGAAACAATTGAGATTATGAAGGAACAACAGCCGGGTTCTTTATCCATAAAGAAGTCCCACAGACAGCTTCAGCAATGACTGGGGGAGGGGATTGCCTGCCACAGAAGCTTGTTGATATGCCTAACTCTCTGTGGCAAGCTGCGATTAGTAATGAAACGGGCTCCTTTTTCCTACCCCACAGTGTGTTAACAGAATCATGAACTGCCAGGAGCGGGCCATCTAGTTCAACCCATATCCCACCCCTACCTCCAGCATCCCCAAGAAGTAATCTTTCAGCTTCCGTACAAGACTCTTCAGAGAGAAGCAATAGGGCAGAGTGATCTATTGGCTCCAAATTTGGGGGTCCTAAGAGAAAATTCTGGATCTACCACTTATTACCCGAGGGACCTTGGGCAGGTTACCTGGAACTCAGCTTTCTCACTTATAAAATGAGTGTGTTCTGCTCGAGTTGCAGTGTTAAACTCAAATAGAAATGGTAGCCAGTGAAGTGTATATAAGGATCCCTGCAGGCTACACATTGACTTAGAAAACCACATATTAACATTGTCTATTATATTTTTATTTTGTTAAATATTTCCCAATTATATTTTAAACTGGTTCAGGCGACACTGGAAAGTATTACAGGCTGTGTATTTGACACCTCTGGACTCTAGAGGACCTCAAAGAAGCCCTCCAGCTATGACTCTATGAACTTACTACCTCTCAAGTGATTTAATTTTACTATGGGTTGGTCTCTTGTATTGACATAAAATCTGTCTCTCTGTTAGCTCTTAGCTCCTACTGCTCTTAGCTTGACCTTCAAGTTAAGCAAAACAAGCCTAATCCCTCTATCAAATCTGAAGGCTTTTCTTTTCCAGAATAAACATTCAGGGCTCCATGAAACTGGAAGCCTTTATCTGGAGTTGTTTTAAGGTCCATTGCCATACTGGCTACCCTTTCCTTGGTACATTCCAGCTTCTCGTTGTCCTTTCTAAAATAGGGCATCCAGATTTGAATGTACTATTCCAGATGTATTCTGACTACAATATCACCTCCCTCAATCTGGACACTATTCTTCCATTAATGCAATCTATGATCACAGAAGTGTTGTGAGTCTCTATGTCATACCTCATACTGAGCTTGCAGTCCACTAAAACCCTCAGATCTTTTTCACATGAAGTTTTATACAAAAAAAATTATAACTAATTACAGCCTAATTATATTTTTTGTCATTGGGATATAAGCATAAAAAGGCATAGATTTTAGTACAAAAATAGCAAAAAAGGGAGAAAGACAAGTCATGAGGTCATTAGAGAGCATAACAGAAAAATTCCCTCTGAACATTCCCCCCAACAAGAATCCTCTCAACTAAACAACTGACAAGGGTTTCTCTAGTTGTGGTCCAACCACAAGGAGCTCACAGAAGAGTATGTGCCCCTACAAGCAAGGACCATTACAAGTTCATGTTTGTATTCCCTTTAGAACCTGGTAGGGAATCCAAGAAAAAGCCAACCTGAGACACGTTTGAATGAATGAATGAATTCCATGAGAATTTACTTAAGAAACAGAGTAGCTGCCGTGTGCAGCTAAAATGAGACCCAGATCCCTGACAAAGACAGACTACTAGACAGACACTCTAAAGGAGAATGTTAATGACCAAATAAGCTATGTAAAAGAAGATTTACAAGGCTAGAAAGAGCCAGAAATTTGCCATTTTTTCAAGCAGTATTTGACATATCCACTGGCATCCATCTGCTTCCTACCTACCTGTCCGATACCAGAAAGTACTGATAAATTTCATAGAGCAAGTAGCTGTCTCCATCATGTAGAGAAATCTATAGTAAAGGAATGACAAGATCTGAGTTTTGGGTCCAGGTCTGCTATCACAAACATATATGATTGTTGAGTCAAGTCAATAAATAAGCATTTAATAATTATCTATTGTTTGCCAGGCACTGTGCTGAGAGAGACAGACAGACAGACAGACAGAGACAGAGAGAGACAGACAGAGAGACAGAAAGACAGAAAGAGAGAAAAAGAGACAGAGACAGAGAGACACAGAGAGAGATGAGAAAGAGGGATGGGGGAAGAAGGAAGAATGGAAGGAAGGAGAGAGAGGAAGGAAGGGTGGAAGGAAAAGGGACAGAAGGAGGGAGGTAAGAAGGAATGAAAGAAAGATGGAAGGAAGGAAAGAGAGGGAAGAAGAAAGAATGGAATGCAGGAAGGGAGGATGGAAGAAAGGAGAAGGAGGGAAGAAAGAAGGAAGAGAGGAAGGTAGGAAGAAAAGGAAGGATAATGGAAAAGGGAGAAAGAAAGAAAAAGAAAGAAAGAAACAAAGAAACAAAGAAAGAAAGAAAGAAAGAAACAAAGAAACAAAGAACTGTTCCTATCCTTGAAGACTTCACAATCTAACAGGGGAAACAACATGCCACAACTATGTACAACTAAGATGTATACCGGATGGATCAAAGGTAACTCAGAGGGAAGGCCCTATCATTAAGGGGAACTGGGAGCAACTTCTTGCAGATGGTGAGATTTTAGGTAAGATGTGAAGGACACCAAGGAAGTCAGGTGGAAGAAGGAGAAATAAGAAGAAGAATTCCAGACTTGGGAGACTTGGTGAAAACACAAGGAATTAGAGGAGTTTCTTGTGTGCTCAGACTCTTTGTGTCTGTTTCTCCATTTAAAGAATAGAGATGTCAATGTTGAGGCTCAAATAAGATGATAGACATAGACATGGTATTAAAATATACATAAACCAGACACTGGTCATTTCATATACAATATTTAGAACTGAGAAGGCCATCAAAAGCTCTCCATGACAATCCCTTCATTTTACAGATAAAGAAAATAATACCAGACACGTTAAGACACTTGTACTTTATAGTAAGGAGCAGAGGCAAGACTCAAACCCAGGCCTTCTGACTCCATACCCCTCATTTATTCCTACTATGCCCCACCACTATTACAACTGCTTGCTATTGTAGATAATATTGGTCTCAGAGTCAAGAGACCTGAGTTTAAGTCCCGACCCCAACATTTTCTACCTATTTCACCCTGAGGTTTAACTTCCACCACATAATTCAACCTCAGTTTCCTCATCTGTAAAAAAGGGGAGGAAAATAATACCCACACCAATTTATAGTTTTGTGAGCAAGTTACTTTGTTAACCCCCAAGGTCTATACAAATGTGAGATATTCTCATCCTTCCACCCCACAGACAACCTCTGTCTTCTTTATATGTGTGTGTGTGTGTGTATGGAGAGAGACAGAGACAGACAGAGACAGAGAGAAAGAGAGAGAATGTGAGAGAGAGAGAGAGAGAGAGAGAGATTTAGTGAGCAATGAGAGAAGTATCATTTGCTCTAAAGGATCTGATGGAGATAACCTAGGACCCTGAAGCCAGGAGCCGTGACAGCAATGTTTCTTCCAGCCTAGCACTCTCAACCACCATCTTGGAAAGGATTCCCTATGAGTGCAGTCTTGAGAATGCTCCCACACAGCCCCAGAAAAGAAAGTTCTCACCACCTAAGTCTTTGGCACTCTCAAATGATTTAACATCAGAAACTGATATCATTTTATCAGTGGAAACTGAATTAGAAAAGATGCGAGATCATTTGCTTCAATGCTGCACCCTCAGGACCATTGACTTGCAGCTGACAGCTTCCCTAGGAGTTAGCTTCCACATAGGCATGTGAGCTCCTTAAGGGCTGGGACCATGTTGTCTTTCTATTTGTATCGCCAGTCGTTCGCATAGTGCCTTGTAAGTGCTTCTGTGACATGAAAAAGTTCCAGAGACATCATTTGTGGTAATCATTTTATTAATAATACTAACATATTACCAATAAAAGAATGGTCATTTGGAGGTCTCTCTTTGACCAAAGACCAATCATGGAAACCACTCAAAGCTATCTGCCCTTGGAAAAGTGCGTGTTCCTAAGGAGAGAAATTAACTCTAATTGGTTATGAATTCATATTATAAGGACAGGTGGGCCTATTCTAATGAGTGTCTGGGACACATGACTCTGATCATTTGACTTTAGTCAAAGAGAATTATCAGTATCCATATCACCTGTCTGAAAAAAAGGAAAATCCACATTTTCCAAGATCCATCTAAGTAAAACACAATGGCCTGGAATTAAACAATTCTCCTATTTTTATCTCTTGAATAGGTCTGAGTTCTCTCTCCCAGTATCAGTCCTGTACTTCAAAAGCTACCTGAGTAATATACAGAGGCCGGTTTCTGGATGAGGAAGTAGAAAGGGAGGTGAACCTTGATACTAATTTAATGATTCATTATTAAATACAAGAGAAAAATAATCATTTCTCTCATTCATTCATTCATTCATTCATTCATTCAGGTATAATCAGTCAGAAGCCATTGTAACCAAGGAGAACAGACTTCCTTGTCATTATGCCAGGGTCTCCCATTGCATCCTGGGCCATATCCAGTTGTCCTAATGAATATTGGGCCACTGAACCCAGATGGCTCTGGAGGAGAAAGTGAGACTGGTGACCTTGCACAGCCCTCCCTCACTCAAATCCAAGTCATACAACCAGTTAAGTGTCTAAAATGAGATTTGAACCTAGGTTTTCCTGACGACAGGTCCAGTGCTCTCTTCCTTCCACCACACTGTATCTCAATCACTTCACCCCAACCTAGGACCCTCATTATCCAACACTGTCAGCGCCCCGACATTCTCCAATCACACGTGCTTCATTACAAATTCTGGCAAAGAGAACAAACAATCTCCAGTTTTCCACTCCTGTGGGCAACAATGAAAGAGGGTATCGTTTCAACCTAATTAAATTTTACGACAACTATAAGAGGCAACCCCCAGAAAAAGAAAAGAAAAAAATGCATAATCTCTCTAGCTACATTTAGAAAAATAAATGACTGAGCTTATTTTGTTGGTCTTGGGGTAAAACCAAATTGCCTCATGGTGTTTTTAATGACAGATCCTGAGTTGGAAAGGACATTTTAGAGGTTGTCAGGGTGGGCAGGTACACACTTGGGAGTAAAATTCAATAGAGAGAAGATGCAGGATGGGCCACAATCCTGGGCCCTCTCTGGGAGTGATAGGTGGAAGTAGATAACTTCTCTATTCAAAAGACAATGCCATCACCACGACGGTTATTGCTATTTCTGGCCATTAGCATTTGGGGAAGAACTGCCCTCAAAACTCCCCGACCTCAAAGAGATGGTTAGCAATTCAACTGCTGGTGATTGGGCCCCAAACCCTTGAAGCTAGCTGAAATTCCCTGCAGACCAGTTCCTGCCTGTTCTTTAATGGGTCATTAATAGCTCACTCTTCAGTGTCCCCAGATGGGTGGTTTTGTTTTTGAAAAGTCCAAACTTAAAACAAGCAAGCCTCGAATCTGCCATTCATTCCCAGAAATTTGGAAAATAATATGGTTTTCATTATTCCTACAGAACTCATGGTTCTTGTTGTTTATGACACCGTGGAAAGAGGCCACATCTGGGTTGTGTTACTGTTTCCATAATACTTGAGAATGAAATGGCATGGAGTCGTAAGGACAGAAGAATGTAGGCACCCGAAAATGAAAGGGGAGCATCTAAAGAAGGGAGGTCTATTCAAGAGAAGCCCGTCACCAAGAGGGAAGGGGGCAGATTTGCCTTTCACAGGCACAAATCCAAGGCTGATTCTTCTTCTGTCTCCGTGGGCTCCTTACAGACAGACACTCAAAGGAAACTCACATGTTTTGATCTCATCATCTTGGTCTGGTTATTTTTATCACTTCTCAGAGGATGTGCTATGCCATGGCCCTGGGCACAGCGTTTGGAACAAGAGAAAAAACAGGAAAGGGTTTTATAGAGCGAGCGAGGCTGATTCTCTACTGTGGCTGAGGGAAAAACAAACCCTGTCAAGTAGCATTTATACACCAGAAAAATATGGGTAATAGATCAGCCCAGGGTATAGCTTTGCTCAGGGCCCTGTAAAAATCAATTCAACAGAAAGCATGGAGAGAGCACAAATTCCAATCTGATGTTGTCCCAACAGGGCTAGACTCTATTTTACCTAAGACCAAGACTGAGCCTAAAATGGATGCTTGCCTCCCAATATTATCCCCTATAAGGTATCAGTTTCCATTGTTACAGCCACAGAAGCTGGTCTGTTGATGGCTTTTCACACCAATATACTAGTAATGTGGCTGTGAATCATTAAACTCCATGGTCTCTGAAGAATCGCAGAATGTAGGAGTTGGAAGAAACTTGTGGAATGATCCAGTCCAACTCCCTCATTTTATGAATGAGAAAAATTGAAGTCATAAAAGGTTAAGTGACTTGTCCAAGGTCATATAGTTAGTGTCGGAACCAGGATTTGAACTCAGGCCCAGTGGTCTACCCACTCACTAACCTGCCTTTCAATGCCAGTGATCTAAAAGACAGTGGGAAAATATATGGCAAGTCAAGATATCTGACTTTGATATGCTAACAATGATGACATACACCTACATACAGACATGTGTGAATATATATGTATAAATATATGTGTGTGTATGAATGTATGTATATACCTAGGGGTAGCTAGGTGGTGCATTGGGTAGAACTCTAGGCCTGGAGTCAGAAACATTCATCTTCATGCCTCAGATACTAAGTGGGTGATCCTGGGGCAAGTCACTTGAACCTTATTTGCCTCAGTTTCCTCATCTGTAAAATGAGCTGGAGAAGGAAATGGTAAACCATTCTAGTATCTTTGCCAAGAAAACCCCATATGGGGTCATGGAGAGTCTGATATGACTGAAAAACAGCTGAATGACAGACAACAAATGTATGAACATACATACACAATTGAAAGAGGAGGTGGGCCAGTTACAGAGCAGGAAATCCCAAATCACAGAAATTCAGAATTGAGAACCACCTCAGCAGCCACTCAGGCCAACCTACGCTCAAAAAGAAAACTCTGACCTACAGAGAAACAACCTGCCTGACAAGCGGTCACCCAGTTTCTACTGGAAGGCCTCCAAGGAGGAAATACCCATATTACCCAAGACAAGACAAAACATTCCCGTTTTGGACAACTCTAAATGCCTAAATTTGAACTAAATTCACCTCTTTGTTTCCAGTTGTTTCTAGTTCTGCCCTCTGGAGTTCAGCAGAACAAGTTGAATCCCTTTTCCACAAGATGGGTCTTCGGTTACTTAAATATCTCTCTTGAATCTTCTGTTCTCCAGGATTAACTTCCTCATTTCCATCGAATGAACTTCATCTAGCATGAACTCATAAGTTCTTTACCATCCTCACTGTCAGATGTAGAGTGACAAGGGCAGAGGACAGAGGGACTATTGACTCCTTATATCTGGAAGTTATGCCTCTCAATTTAAGATTACATTAGCATTTTTGGCTGCCATATTAAACTGCTGATTGATACTGAGTTTTCAATCCACTAACACCCCCATATTTTTTTACATACCATTCCTCTGCTATTTTATGCTTGTGCAGTCAATTTTTTTTAGTCCAAATATACACTTCATATTTAGATAATAGGGATCTATTATCTTTAGCCTAGATAATCCTGCCTGTCATGATGTTATCTTATCCTCTGTTAGTCATCCAGTATCACCCAGATTTTTGTCATCTGACCTTTATCCAGCTCATGGACAAAAATTTCAAGCAGCAAAGTACTAATACCAGGTGTCCTTCACTAGAAATCTTCCACCAAGTTGAAAGAGACACTAATTAGCTATTTTTAAGCCCAGCTAGTCAACCTAGTTCTGAATCCATCTCATTGTACTATTTCTGTCTCTCTTCCACAAGAAGAGCGTATGAAGCTTTATTGAATGCTTTGCTTAAGCCTAGGTAAACCATTAATAACATTGTCCAAAATAGAAGTGGAAAAAAGAGGAGTGAGTTTACTCCAGCATGTCCTTTGTGATCACTGCTTCCTTTTCTAGATATTCAGTTACCATCTCTTTAATGATACATTTAAGAATTTTACTAGGAAATGCAGTCAACTTCACCACCCAAAGTTTGTAGACTCTACTCTCTTTCCATTTAAAAATAATGGCATAATATTTGCCTTTCTCTAATCCTGTGACACCTCTCTTGTTATCTTTCCAATGTCATTGACAGTGGCTCAGCCATCTCACACACACACCAGTCCATCTACCTCTGGTGACTTGAATTTGTCAAGAACTGGGTACTCTATTAGTATGTCCTTATTTTCCTTGGGTATCAACTCCCTATTAATCATTTCTGTTCTGCTTTTTCCCATCCAAAGGTCTTTCTCCTTCAAACAATCAATTGGCAACCATATCTTAAGTACCTCATATCTGCCATATGCTGTATTAGACACTGGGGATAAAAGGGGAAAAGTGAAATAATCCCTACCCTCAAAGACATTCTAACATGGGAGACCTGTGCATACCTATGTGCATAAGTACATACACATATATGTGTATATGTATTTATGTGTATGTGCGTGCACACATAAGAAGCATATACAAGGTAACCTTGGGGAAAGAAGAGAAGGCTAGTGTGAAGTCAAGGAGATAGAAGACAGAGTGGCATGTGTGAGGAATAAGAAATCCAGTTTCCTGGATTGTAGGGTGTGTATACAGGAGTAATATGTAGTAAGGTTGGAAAGGTAGATTGCAGTCAAGTTGTAAAAGACTTTAAATCCCAATCAAATAAGTTTCTATTTGATCCTAGAGACTGGAATAAGCCAATGTATAACGTATTGAGCCAGGATTTGGGGAGAATGCCCTGTCAAAAATGAGCTTTAGAAAAAACCACTTTGGCAATTGTGTAGAAGATGGATTGGAGTAGGGAGAAATCAGGGACTTGGGGTCCAAATGGGGGGCTACTGCCATTGTCATTGGTAGATAAAAAAGAAACAAAAAGAAATCTTTTCTCCATTGTGAGTTATTATCCTCCCGTCCACCCAGCAGTGGCGAGATGGATCCCTTCTTTGAGTCTCCTCTTTCTCCCATTTGACTTTTTTGAAAAACAACAGACTATTTGTTGTCCTTTGCTTTCATTGCCAGCCTCAGTCCATCCCATGCTTTAGTTCTATTGATATTATTCACTTCTTGGTACACCCATTCTTTTACTCACCCTCTTTGTTTCTACCATGTTTCTCTGCATAATTGTCACACCCTGTTTTTTCAGTCAGAAAATTGGTTTATAACCTTTCATTGAGAAATCGTCACATGGCATAATTCTGTACATCAATTGGCTTAAAAAGTAAACAGAGCAGAAATGCATTCACCAGTGGCATATGGATGCGAATTTATCTTTTGCACATTGCACGCTGTGAGCCTAGAATTCTCAATGCACACGCATTGTCAGTATTTGATTTTAAGGTATATTCACAAGTATTCCATGCATCTTAATCTTGCACCAAAGACAGTTAACAGCACAATTTTCAAAAGCTTTACAGAATGGTCATTCCCCACTTTTTTAGCAAAAAAATTGGCATAAAATCTGCAATGATTATGTGGTGAAATATGGTATCTTCTGCACAGATCTTCCTGTGATCTAAATTGTTTTCTGAGTTCTTGGTTATCTATATTGGTCTCTTCAGACAATTCCTGTTTTTCCTCCTCTAAATTTTATATCCCCTTTGTGACTTTAGAATTTTTATTCTTCAGAGTTTCCCATCCCTCCTCAGTTGATTTTTCTGTTTAGAATTTTAGTACATAATATCCAACCCATCTTTCCTCTAAAATCTGTTCTCTGGGGGGCAGAGCCAAGATGGCGGTGTAGAAGCAGCAAAGGACCACAGCTCCCACACAAACACGCTACAAAACTCATAAAATGGGACACTAAACAGATTTTCAAGCTCCAAAACTCTCCACAAGACAGAAAGCACATCTGTTGCTACAGGCAGCGCAGCAGGCGGGGCTCTTCACAGCAGTCTGGGACCCAAGGCCAGCCCGAAACCCAGCCAGCTCAGGCCCTGGGGCATTGGGCGGGAGCCGCATCTATAGGAGAGCTGATCCACTGCACTGGAGGCAGAGTTACCACACTTATCAGGCCAGAAGACAAAAAGGCTAAGAGAAAGGTCAGTGGATTTTGCTAACTGGGGAGGAGAAGAGCGGGTCTGGCCAAACTGCTCCCAGGGCAAGGAGGCAACGGGAGGTGGCTGTAGCAGCAAGAACGTCTGAGGTCCACAGCGGCTTCCACTGGGCTGCTTCAGAGACCTCGGCCTGCAGATAGCAGGGGGGCTGACGCGACCCATTGAGGCCAAGGGCTCTTGCATTGAGCGGCCTGGATCTGGATGAGGGTCTTGAGTGGTGGGCCTGGGGTGCACTTTCAGTGAGCCAAAGCTGGGGGAGGAGCTGCAGCACCCCACTAAGAGCTCCGGCAGCTGAGAGATCCCCAGCAATTTGGGAC
>JAQQSW010005444.1:0-14192 GCA_028646575.1 Pseudocheirus occidentalis | reverse complement strand
TGATAATTCTTCAAGAATTTGAAGAGCTGTGATAGGAACCATTAGATTTATTTTAATTGGCTCCAGAGAGAAGATATAGGGAAAAAATGGGCAAAGGTTGCAAAAAGGTGAATTTAGGCATGATTTAAGGAAAAAATATCCTATTGATTATAAGCATCCTAATGCGGAATGGGCTGCCTTGGGGAGTAGTGGGCTGGTTATCACTGGAGGAGGAAAGGTTTAATGGCCATTTGTTTCATATGTTATAGAGGCCATACTATTTCATTTGTGAATTGGACTAGATGGCCATTGAAATCCTCTGCAATAATACGAACACTTATCCATAAAAAGTCATTTATTAACTGCCTACTGTATACCTAGTATTATTCTAGACTCTGGAGATCCAAAGACAGAAATGTTTAGTTCCTTGTCCTTATGGAACTTACATTCTCCTTTGGGAGGAAGGGACAACACATGTATATAAGTATCTATAAAATGTGTCCAGAATATTTGAATACAAGGTAATCTGGGCATCATTTCAAGCCCCTAAATTCTTTGTTGCTACAATTATATAGCTATCTTGAGCCTGTCTTAGATTTCTAGTTCTATCTCACCAACTACCAACTGGCTGTTTCAGACTGTGTATCCCATAGGCATCTCATATACAATATGGCCAAAAGAAAACTCAACATGTTTTGTTTAAAAACCCTTCCTTCTTTGGAGCTTTATTACTCTCTAAATGGCACCATTTCCTTCCAGTCATGTGGCTTTGTATCCTAGTTGTTATGTTTTACTCCTTACTACTACCCCACTTATCTAATCCACTACTAATTCTTTTCTCTGTCCCCACAATATTTCTTCCATTTCTCCCATCTTTAATACCCAAAGAGCTGTCACTGCTTCAGGCCCCCATCATCTCCTACTTAGACCACCACAAAAGCCTCTGAACTGTTCTCACTCCTCAAATCTCTTCCCCACTACACTCCATCTTCCACCTACTTGCCAAAGTGATTTTGTTCAGCTCCCACCATGTTATCCCCCTACCCAATAAACCCCGATGTACGGCTATTATCTTTAGTGTCAAATAGAGTTTCTTCTGTTTGATATTTGAAATCTTTTACAACTTCATCCCTAGCTACCTGATCAGCTTCATAAACAATAGGATAATTCACCCAAGCTATCTTTCTTATTATTTGTCCTACATGAGCCTCTATGCCCTGTCTGTGTGCCTTTGCACAGATGGGATAACCCCTTGTCTGAAATTTCCTGCTTCCTCACTTTTGCTATTCAGAATCCCTAGTTTCTTTCAAGACTCTGCTCCTCCTTCCCCTTCTACGTATAGCATTTTATGACCTTCCCCTGTAGCCAATAGTGCCTAAACCACAAATTTTCTTCTGCTTTGTATCTAACTATATATATATATATATATATATATATGCAACTTGTCTCTACTTGTATAGATTGTGCACTTAAAAAAAATTTCAGTGCCTGACACAATGTCGATACCTAATAAATGTTGATTGAGTGAATAAGGGGAAAACAGTTCTCAGTTATGTATCACCATCATCATCATGGGTTTAGTCCACTAGTGACAAAACCAGCCTCTGTGTATTTCACACTAGTATTTCATACTAGAATCTTGGGGCCACGTAGTGAAATCGACAGACTACTAAACACGTGATACCTGTTTTTTTCTAGCCGTTCAACTGGGCAAATTTCACAAATACAATCATGTCAACTGTGAAAATTAGTGTTGCAAATGAGGAAGATGTGGTTGTGTATGCTCCCGAATATTTAACCAAACTTAAGCCCATTCTTACCAAATATTCTCCCAGGTAGGTGCCCGCCTGTCCTTTCATGAGTAACACTTTAATGTCACTATGCTCTCTAGAAGCCTTGTGGCCTCATCTTTCTTGTTGCCGGGTGGTGGTGTTTTTTTATACAGAGATCTTCAAAATTTAATGTCCTGGCGTCTCATTATGGATCTCGTAAGCAGCCTCAGCCGAACCTACAAGGAGTCAAGAAATGCTTTCCGGAAGGTGAAGAAAAAATCTCTCTTCTTAAGACTTAAGCTTAAAGAGACCCAAAGTTGGGGACCTTGCTGCATCTACCACGTGAATGTGGTGAACTTGGCAAGGGGAAAAAATGCCAAATCCTAGCTATCTAGCCCATGGTTTAATATGTCACCTAGAAAAATATCCTGCTGCTCTGAGGATAGTCATCCTGCATCACCTGAAGGGTGGGAACACGCTGAATGCAAAGCAGTTCTTAAGTGTCTGTTCTGTGCCAGGTGCTGTCCGAGGTGCTAGGTAAAAGACTTGCTCTCGGTATTCCATCATTATTCACAGGAAGTCTCTTTTATAAGAAAGATGTGACTTCATTGGTGTCACTGCTAGAATTTTTATCAATAAGGTAATTGACTTCCATGTCAAGAGTGTATAATGTCAAGAAAATGCAGACATTTGACCAGGCAGAGATATCTGCCTCATCAGATGCAGAGTTACAGGCAGCCTTAGTCATCCTTCTAGAGCAAAGGTTCTCAACCTTGGACCCATGAACTTAAAAAAAAAATTCTCTTTTATTAGTCTACATATTTTACTCAATTAATTTAAATAAATTGTTCTGTTTCATAGGGTTTTATGGAGTGCCAAAGTGGTGTGTGATGCAAAAAAAAAAAAAAAGTCCAGAACCTTGGATTTAGACCAACCCTTTCATTTTACAGATAGGTCCTGGAAAGGGTCCTAGGTCTACAATTGGAACCTGCTTCCTTGGTTTCTAGAGGAGTAAAGGGAGGGCCAAAACCTTTCAATAATTCACTAACAATCATGCAGGTAACCAAGGCTTTCTGTCTTCAAAGCAGATGCTCTATGCATTATATCATGCTGCCTCTCTGAAATGATCTGTCCAAAGTCATTGAGGTAGGAAGTAACAGAACTGGGATTCAAACCCAGAGTCTCTAATTCCAAATTCAGGCTTCTTACCACAGAAGACTAGAATGTTAGGGCTAGAGCCTTTCAAAATCATAATGTGTCGTGCATGCTTCTGTTAACAAGTACTTTTCAGATACCTTTGCAAGTGAACTGTGTAATAATTGTAATAGCATCTATATAGTGCTTTAAGGTTGCGAAGTGTTTTTAACAGGTATTTTCTCATTTGGTCATCATAACAACCTTTCAAATAGAAAGGTTATTACCATATTACAAATTCTAATTATCATTATCACCATGTTACAAATAAGAAAACTCAACAACTTCCCCAGAGTCACACAGTTAGTGTCTGAGGCAAGATCTGAACCCAGACCTTCCTGGATTCTAGTTCAGAACTTTGTCTCCTAAACTATCTAGCCCTAGAAAACCTATCAACATCACTTGTACCTGAAGAAAATCTAAAAAGAATACTTTGAACCATATTCAAAACAACAGTCATTCAGACAGAGAATGCCATAGGGAAACTGATGTTCTGTGGAGAAGTCGAACCATATCATTCATTAGAATGTTTCATTTTCGACTAAGTGCCATGAAGATTCCTTAACATTAGGAAATTTTCAAACAGGACATTTTCAATGCTATAGTTTCTTTTAGTGAAATCCCTCTGCTGGTATTTGAATGGACACCTACTTAATGCTTCTAGCCATGAGAATTTAGACTGAAATATTTAAAAGCAGGGACAATTTCCTGTTTAAAGGAGAGTGACCTGAAATCCTGCCCTTCTCAGAGATGGAATAATGCATGTATACCTGTTGAACATTAATTCTCATTTATATTGACAATAATGACCCAGTATCATATTCCACATCAGTTGTGAAAAATATTAACATGTAACCACAACAGAGGGTTGTAAGGAGGCATTTGAAAAATGGTCCATATTTCTTAAAAAATCATTTAGATAAAGAATTTAAGTAAATGGTATTTTCCCCTGCATTAAGAATGTATATCCATTGAGTAAGGTCTCTGAATAGGACTTAAAGGGCTTCGAGTCTCTCTTGGGACTTAGAGATTTTTGAAAACATAGAATTCCACAAAGTTGCAATTTGATTTCCTGGACTCGGACAAGCCACCACAAATTTCGATTTTGTATTTTCCCTCAACAGGCTCTTTACGGCACAACATCTGAAACAGCCACTTGGCGACGTTGTGCTAATTATGTCAATGGGAACATGGAAAATGCTGCTGGAAGACTTTACGTAGAAGCAGCATTTGCTGGCAATAGTAAACACGTGGTAAGGTTTGGGGCACAATTAACTGTTGTTTATTTGTACTTAGCAATATAAGGCAGTAGTCAGAAATTTAGTTAAGCCTTGTATGTCTAGAGTATGAAGTCTGTAATTTTTGCTTTCTTCTCTCTACAAATCTCATCATTAATAGGTCCTGTAAAAATTTTTTTTAATCAAATGAAGCCCATATAACTTTTGGGTTTTTCAATTTCTAATGCTTTTTCAAACATTTAAAACTTGAACAACTTATCAGGAGAAATGAATTACATAAAAAAAGAGTAGATAAGTATTACTTCTGGGTAGTGTTTCTGCCTTACTTGGTCATGTCTTTTTTTTAACTTTATTGACTTGTTTATTTACTTTGAGTTTACAAGATTCAGTTACAGAATCACTTGAGTTTCAGATTTTCTCCCCTCCCTTCTCCCCTCTCCCCCCCCCACCCATGGTGGTGTACCATCACATATGGAATCTGCAAACACTTTCACGTTGTACAATAGTCTGGTTGTGTCAAGGCATTGTAACCAGTGGAGTGAATAATGGGGAAAAAAAAAAAGAAACAGGACCAAACATGGAGAAGACCAATAGCCTGTGTTGCTTCAGTCTCCATTTAAACTCTGGTCTTTCTAGATCTTTCTCTGAGTGTAGATATCTCCTTCCATTCTGAGACTTGTAGATCTGTCTTTTAACTGTGCGTTGCTGAGAGGAGTCCAGATTATCAAGGTTGGTCATCACACATATGATGTATCTGTGACTGTACAAATTTTTCCTGGTTCTGCTCTTCTCACTTAGCATCAATTCATATAAGCCTCTCCAGGTAATTATGAAGTCCATCTCCTTCCCATTTCTTATAGCACAATAGTATTCCATTACATTCATATACCATAACTTGTTCAGCCATTCCCCAATTGATGGGCATCCCCTAAGTTTCCAGTTTTTTAACACTTGGTCATGACTTTATAATTTTAAGGTGGAAGTGTTTGAAAGAATAGCACAACCAAAGAGATTCAGCCACCATAGCATCCCTGGCTTTTCAGGAAGCTGGCAATCTATCAGAGGCCACCAACATGCCTCATCCAATTAAAGTGTCTTCCAGGCTATTTCAAAGGAGCTCCAGTTACTCCAGGATTCTGTCTACATATACACTCAGGGGTGTGTGAATTGCTTAGGAAAAAATAAAAATAAATGAATCAATAAACATTCATTTTTAGATATTTTATAATAAGGAATTGAATTTATCAACATTTTTACAATTTTAAATTTTTAAATATCTTTACAAAATATTGTGAACAGGCAATAGATCTGGCTTTTGCTACATTCACTTGTTTTGCATAATTTGACATTGCTTCAAAGATTTATATGTATGTGTGTGTGTGTGTACACACACACACACACACACACACACACACATATAAATAACATTCCATGATTCTTCCTCATAAAACCATGCTTTTATTACTTTAAATGTCTTTGACAAAGGGCTCATTTTTCTAAGACTGGACATTAGGTTTTCAATGGGGTTTAAATTAAGATTTTACTGAATTATTTTCTCCGTCTCTTAGGTAAACTAACATTTTGTGATGTGAGACACAGCACAAGTTGTATTACAGTATTTTAGCCCAATTTGGAAATTTCCATCACACTCCTCCTCAGTACGTTTACGTATTTATCAGAAGCCATCCTTCCCTCAATGGGGAAAAGACGTCTAGGCTAACTAAAAGAAGGAAAAAGAAAAAAGAAAATCATGTTTCTGGGTGGATGTTTAAAGTGTGATGAACATCTGACAAGCTTAGCTGTACTCCTAAGAGTATAAGGAACTCCTGTATGCTCCAAGTTAGTTGCATCAGTAAAAACTACTGTTTTCAAGGCTTTTATATTGGAGGGGAAGAGAGAAGAGGTGAGAGGGAATGAGCAAACCTTACTGTCATCAGATTTGGCTTAAGAGGGAATAACATACACACTCATACACACACTGAAATCTATATTACCCTACAGGAAAGTAGGGGGGAAGGAGATATGAAATGGAAGGATGATAGAAGGGAGGGCAGATTGGGGGGGTAATCAGAAGCAAACATTTTGAGGAGACGGGGTCAAAGGAGAAAACAGAATAAATGGGGTAGAATAGGATAGAGAGAAATATAGTTAGTCTTTCACAACATGACTATCATGGAAGTGTTTTTTATATCTGCTCATGTATAACCTATACCGAATTGCTTGCCTTCTCAAGGAGGGTAGGTGGGAAGGGAAGAAGTGAGAGAATTTGAAACTCAAATGTTTTTAAAATGAATGTTAAAAATTGTTTTTACATGAAACCAGGAAATAAGATGTACCGGTAATGGCGTGTAGAAATCTATCTTGCCCTATCAGAAAATAGAAAAGAAAGGGCTAAGAGAAGGGAGGAGGAGTGATAGAAGGAAGGGTAGACTGGGGGAAAAGGTAATCAGAATGCATGCCATCTTGGGGTGCTGGAGGGGAGAGAAATTTTGAAATTCAGAAGCTTGTGGAAGTAAATAGTGAAAACTAAAAATAAATTCATTTTTAAAATACTATTTTCAAATCTTCAGT
Source organism: Pseudocheirus occidentalis (assembly GCA_028646575.1). NCBI lineage: Eukaryota > Metazoa > Chordata > Mammalia > Diprotodontia > Pseudocheiridae > Pseudocheirus > Pseudocheirus occidentalis. The sequence goes on along the minus strand of JAQQSW010005444.1, from coordinate 7,438 downwards.
ACATTAAATTTTATATTGAGTAGCTAGGAGGCAGAGTGGACAGAGCACCATGCTCAAATCTGGCCTCAAATACTAACTAACTGGGTGACCCTGGGCAAGTCACTCAAGCCTAAGCCTGTTTGCCTCAGTTTCCTCAGCTGTAAAATGAGCTGGAGAAGAAAATTGCAAACCCCAAATGGGGTCTCAAAGAGTCTGACATGACTGGAATGACTGGACAACAACTCATGGCTGGTGTTTTTTGCTTCATAGCAATTATTTAAAATTATTTTCCCCCTTTTCTTTCAACTTCAGGAATCAAGCCCTTCTGGTTGCCACATCCCTCTGAACATCTTTGCTCTTTTCTAAGGATCATTTAGACTCTTCCAGCAATAATGTGGAACTTTGGCTCCCAGAATAATAGATCTGGAGCTGGAAGTGACCTGAGAGGCCACCTTGTCCACTTACATCATTTTAGAAATGAAAGAGCTGAGGTTCAGGGAGATTCAATTACTTGCCCACAGACAGCTCTTAGCATGTTTTTGGGTTTTTTTTTTGTTTTTGAGCATTTTCTTTTGCACAATCCACTGAAGCATGCCCAGTGTTTCCCTAAACTGATGGGTATGAAATCACACATCTGTGCCCCTCTACCTGCAAAGAACAGACTAACCAGAAGTTTGAAGCCCAGTTCTGATAGAAGCTCTGCCACCCTCAGTGCTAAGCACATTGTTACTTCTGGACATCTGCCATGATGCTTGGGAGAAAGTGCAGTAAACTGCTGTGCAAATAGATTTCCATTTTCACTATTCAAATGGCACCATTTTGCTGCAAAGTTAAGAACCGAGTTACTATATATCCCACTGAGCTCCTGATTCTCTGGGAGCCTGGGAAGCTCTTTAAAGAATCAACCGAGTCTCTTACTTATCCTTGCATTTGTTTGTTTCAGGTGGAAGATCTGATCTCACAGATTCGGGAAGCTTTCATTGAGACTTTAGATGACCTCAGTTGGATGGATGCTGAGACTAAAAAGAAAGCTGAAGATAAGGTAGACGCAGAATCAGGGCTTTCCCACCAAAGGAGGGAGTGCTTTCATGGGGGTGGAGGGAGGGACATAAAGCAAGAAGAAAAGTACCATAGTCAAGGACCATTCCTCCAAAGGCTAGCCTGCCTCTATATGCTCCTTGATAGCACGTTTCCTATGGGCCATTGGGCAGTCATAGGCCATTCCAAGAATTCATCTTTAAACTTCTCATGCTTGTTTCTCTTCAGTGTAAGTTAAAGATAGGAAAGACACAACTGCACAAAGCAAAACTAAGAATGTGAAGGCTGTTGAGCTGATCACAATTGATTTGGTCCCTTGCAACCCATCCAAAAACTTCAATCCATGCACATAGCTCAGATGTCCTGTGTTGAGCCCCAAGTGGACTGGACAACTCCAATGAGAGGGTGAAAGGTCATGTGCACATGAGCCTTGTGTCCTGCCTTATCCAAGTTAAAAAAAAATCAGTCACTGTTCTGGCCTTCACGTCTTCTGCAGTAAAGCATGTATATCATCACCTACCACAGAGATGTTGGAAGCAAGGTGATTTGTAAGTTTTAAAGCATGGCATGCTTCAGCTATTGCTGGATTATTATAGTTACTGTTGTCATTATGTTGTATATATACTGTAGAGAGAGACAACCTGCCATAGCATATAGAGGACTAACTTTGTTTGGGTCCTCCCCATGGGATCACAGGAACACAGATCTAAAGCTTCAAAAATATGAGGCTTCCTGTCTCCAAGCCCAGCATTCTGTTCACTGTGCCACCTAGCTGCCCACTGGTACATAAGAGGCACTAATAAGTTTTTGTTACTTATTAGTACAATGGTACATTGTAGCCTGGATGGTGGCAAACCATGTGTTTGCAGTACTTGTCATGGAGACAGACGTCAAAACATTGTGACCCTTAGAAGGGTCTTGGTCGAAGGTGGGTCAAAGATTGTATGGAAAGGATCTTCCTGTGGGTCAGGCTTCAGCAATCCCTGTCATCATTCTTTCCAGTTTCTCTACTATCCCGTGTAGACAGGCACATTTCAAAGGGACTTTCTTCATTCTATCAAATGAATAGTCCAAATAGTACAAATGAATAGTCATATCTGTATCACAGAAACTTCTTTGGAGAATTAATTCCACATGTAGACAGATGTGAAACTCACTGAAATTTTCAGGTCAGAATGGCAGTAACCTGTCATTGGTAGGGAGCATAGGAATGGCATGTTTTTAATATATAGGCAAGGTGAGCCGGCAACATACTGATGGACCATTCATCTTTCCCATTTGGTTAACCTTGAAGGGCCTGAGATCCCATAATCTACAATGATTGCCTTGACAAAGAACTGAGTTGATGATATAAAACCTGCCAAGTTAGTATGGCACCCCTAAATTGGAGCAAGAGCATCTGCCCTAAGCCTGCGAACACTTTCTGTTTTCTCAACCAGATGAATGTAGAGGAAAGGTGATTATGGGTGGCTGGAATGGCAGCCCATGCTATCAGGCCTCACATTATATGTAAGCAAGAACCTTTCTTTAGAAAAACAATTTCATAAAACACAAACCCATATAGGCAGCAGTACCTTGTCAGTTTTCATTTCGGGTAAGTTTCTTGGGAAAGCTGCACCAAATGAGAAAGGCCTTGTAAAAATTAAGCACCTGCCTTGTTTTAGCACCCTTTGGATATTTTGAAAATGGCATTTTTTAGTACACCCTGGGAACCCACTATTGGTAAGACTCCTTATTTGGAGGTACATTGGTATCAAGAGAGATTTTTGTTGTTGTTTCAGTTTGGTAAATGAAATTTCTCAGGTTCTTTGTGAAATGTGATTTTTTTATTCAGTCTTCTCATTTTTCTAGGCCAAGGCAATTAAGGAAAGAATTGGCTATCCTGATGAGATCATCACAAATAATGAGAAATTGAACAAAGAATACAGTGAGGTAAGTCTGTAAGGGAATGGGGTGCATGATGCTCAGGGCTGGTAGAACTTCATTTACTGCAGGATTGTGGGTCATGTTGGCATCATACAAATTATGTGTCTTATTGTATTTTTTAAATATGTTTTCTTCCTTTCCTCAACACCTTGGCTTCATGAGCCTGGTCATCTGACTTTTCAGAGCCCCAAGAAGGTACAAGATAGTGCCCTGATCTGCATCCTTAAAGGGAGTTTCCTCACTGGCTCTTCCTAGACCAATGAAATCATAGTTCTACACAATAAGTTTTTAAAAATGTTCAATTCAAGTCAACAAACATTTAGCACGTATCAACTATGGCCTTCTGGAGAAGGAAATGGCAAACCACTCCAGTATCTTTGCCAAGAAAACCCCAAATGAGGTCATGTAGAGTTGGACAGGACTGAAACTCAACAACACCACAGTGGCCTAGGCACTATATTAGGGCCTAAGGATACAGAGACAAAAAGGAAACAATGCTGATTTCTAGAAGTTTATATTGTTATGGAAGTATAGACAGCAAGAGTGAGGGAAGAGAGAGACAGAGATAGACAGGAGAGAGAGAGAGAGAGAGAGAGAGAGAGAGAGAGAGAGAGAGAGAGAGAGAGAGAGAATATTGACTATTGGCAAGGCATCTAAGAGATGTGTTTTGCCTGACCAGAGCCTTGAAGGATTCTGAATCAGAGGTGTGAAGGCAGAAGTGGGAGGTTGAATAAAACTGAGACTGTGTCCTAGGAATTAATGTGAGTAAAGGCTCTGAAGGACCTGGATTGTGAAGTATCTTAAAGGCTAAGCTGTGACATTTATACTTTATTTTAGGGACAACAGGGAGCCATTTGAATAGGGACAATAGGGAGCCATCTGACAGTGGCATGGTCAGACTTACTCCTGGAAGTTCTGTGGACATGGATCAGAGGGGTAAAGCAGAGCAGAAAGACCAATGAGAAGAGTCCAACCTGAACTGCTGAAGAGCTGAGTTAGGGGTGCGACCAAAGGGGAGACAGATTGAACCCAGAGTCACCAGACTCAACTTCTGAAACTAAGGACACCACATTACAAACTGTGTCTATGAGATTCTTTTTCATTGCTTCTAGGATCCTAGAGGTTTAGGTTCTAGCCCCAGTCATGTTTAGCATTATTTTAGCATCTAACCAGATCAGTAACTGCAGAATAGTAAGAGAAAGAGAGGGGACTTTGAAAGAGCTGAGAGGTTCCAGTCAGGAGCAGGGAGTTGTGCACCAAGTCTGGTCCTCTAGCTAATGGCCACTCATGCCTAAGGCCCCAGGATCCCTTCCTTCCCTGGACCCTGGATCCTCCTTCAGATGGCTGATGGCTGATGGCAGGGTGTATTACTTAATCTTCGGAGCTTATTTCCTGTCCCACAATCATCCCATTTCCCAAGACTCCTTTCATCTTTTGAGGATTTTGTTAGGTTCTCTCTTCAATGGAGTGTGTACACACACACACGCACACACAGACACCATTCACCACTGAATGAAGATGAATGAAAATGAATTAGCTCCACAGGGAATTTAAGAAATTTCAGAGGGAAATGGACAGATATGTAGATTCCTTCTGCTTAAAATATCCATTCTTCCACAACACTGAAGCCTAAAATGAGGGAGCAAAGACTACAGAATGTGAATTCTGGTCAATTGTGAACAGAATTTCCAATCCTAGGGTGAAAACATCTAAAAGTATAATCAAGCCAGTCTGTACACTCTTCCTTAATCATCTAAAATAAGTCCCTGGTCAGTGATTTTATTTTTCTTCCTTTTTTTTTTGAAAAGGAGAGAAGAACTGCTTGTTTGTTGAAAATGTAAATTAGTGAAATTTCAAAACAAACACAAAATCAAGGACTATGTTGCTTGGATCCTGGGTTTGGGTTTTTTTTGGAGGGCAGTTGGGGTTAAATGACTTGCCCAAGGTCACACAGCTAGGTAGTGTGTCAAGTATCTGAGGCCAGATTTGAATTCAGGTCCTCCTGACTCCAGGGCTGGTACTCTACTCACTGTGCATCTAGCTGCCTCCCTGGTTGACTTTTCTAATGCAATTCAATTCAACAATCATTTATTAAATGTCCATTATGGGACTGGAACTATGCTGGGAACTGAGGGTACAAATGTGAAGAATGAGACCATTTCTGCCCTCAAGGAATTTAAGGACTTATCATCTAGGAAAGTTTCCTCTACCTGTCTCCTTCTCCCTGTTTTTTTCTCCCTCCTCCTCTCTTCCTCTCCTTTCCTTCCTCTCCTCTTTCCTATTTCTCTTGCCTTTTCTTTCCTCTCTCTTTCTCCCTACCTCTCTTTTCCTGTTTCTCCCTCTCATTTTTCTGTTTTCTTTCATCTCTTCTTCCCTCTTTCTTCTTCTCCCTGTCTTCTCTCTGTCTCTCCTCTCTCTGTCTCTGTCTCTCTCTCTCCTTCTTCTTTCTCCCTCTCCTTTTTCTCTTTCTTGTTGCTCTTTCTTTCTCTTTCCCTTCCCTTCCCTGTCCCTCTCCTTTTTCTTCCCTCCCTCAAACATTTACATGTTTAATGGCTGCATTAACAAGAGAGAAAAGAAAGGAAAAGCAAAGGTAGAAGGAAGTAGAGGGTGGTCCTTTTCATCTCCCAGACCAGAACTGTGGTCACCTCTGCTCTTCCTGTGACTGGCCACCCCAAAGTGCACCCTAGAGTCAGAAGAAGAGCCTGAGGTCCTGAAGGCTTTTTCCCCTCAGCTTACCATTCCACATGCTTGACTCAAAATTATCAAGGCCTATAAAAAGCACATTACCTAAATTTAGCCAGTTCTATCTCCTTCTGGCATCTTTTAACTTTCTCATTGCCAAAGCCTAGAGAATATTTTAAGGGCCAGTTAGGTAACACCATAGTGCACGGAGCCCTTGTCCTGGAGTTCAGAAGATGTCTTTGTGAGTTCAAATCTGACACTTACTAGCTTGTGACCCTGGGCAAGTCACTTCAGTCTGTTGGCTTGAGTTTCCTTATCTGGAAAATGAGCTGAAGAGAGAAGTGGCAAACTTCTCCGGTATGTCTACCCAGAAAAGCCCAAATGGGATCAGGAAGAGTTAGATATGACTAAGAACAACAAGAAGAGGATATTTTTATTGAAAGGATCTTTAGAAGGGTGTATTGGAACTGATGTATACAAGTAAATGAGAATATTGGACCCTTCATCTATTTCTGTTTGGACATGCGTGCAGACTTTTGGAAACAATTAAAGGTTATTACTGCTTCGTTTCATTGTTGATAAATAGGCAAATCCCAAATCTCTCTTAGTGCAAATATTAGAAACTGGATTTATAGCTTTTAAATTGGTCACAGTAGACAAAACAAAATTTCCCACCACGGAAGACAGATATTTCCTCATAAATAAGTTGTTTCTGTTTTGGTTTTTGGTGGACAGAGGGTAAGGAAGGTGGAGGTTGCAGGGTCACAGTAGCTCTCAGATTGGGGTGGTAGGAAAACAGAATGGAGAAATTCAAGAATCACTTGTTTAAGCCAAAACCCCAACACTAGAGAGAACTTCAAAGCAGTAAAATAATGCAGTTCACAGTTTGACATCACTGTATGTACTGAGGATAGTATCATTATTGTGGAAATAAATGAATTTCATAAAGCAGACTAGGATTTTAGACAAACTTTCCATATCCTATATAGCACACTGAAACATGGTATATGGGAATTAATTTGAATGATACATTTGAATGTATAAAAACATGTTTAAAGCCTGCATTGAAGATGTATGTTTTTTACAGTGGGTATAAATTTGCCTAAATGCAAAGAAATAGTTTAGATCATTCAAAGTTATTAGAATTGGTGGCAAGATCAACTATGTCCCCTTGAAGTGGAATTGTCCCTTTGATCACTCACTACCTTGCTAATGAACGATCATTGGATTAGATGACCTCTGAGAACTCTGCTAGCTCCAATTCTAAAGAACTTCTGCACCCGGAATTCCTCAAGGTCCCAGCCACCATCTTGAACATCTCACAGACGTCTCCTAGAAAATTTCATTATTTGGTTCCCATGGCTCTCACTGCTTTAAGTGTGTTGATATTTCAGTTGGGTTTAGCAGAATGAATGAGCCCTTATTGAAACAAACTAAATGAGCGTGTCATCACCCATAAGTCACAATCTATAAACTACACTCACAACATTCAAAACATAAACAAAAACTATGGCATAGTATCATCTTTAATATTTGTGGACATTGAACTAATTGCATAGTTACAGAACTAATGAATCCCAATCAATTGCTCCATTACTCTCTCTTTTTTTCTTTTTTCTTGGGGGGAGGGCAGTTGGGCTTAAGTGACTTGCCCAAGGTCACACAGTTGGTTTTTTTGTGTTAAGTGTCTGAGGCCAGATTTTTTTTTATTTTAATTTATTTTCCTGGTTACGTCATTCATTTCCAGAAGGTTTTGAGTTACAAATTTTCTCCCCTTTTTTCCCCTACCCCCCAGCCCAAAACATTGATCCCA
>JAQQSW010005443.1:0-14192 GCA_028646575.1 Pseudocheirus occidentalis | reverse complement strand
CCATCATCCCCCTTCTAATTCCCCTGCACCCTACTCTCTTGTGTGGCATTATGCCCATTTTAGAGTTTACTGCATTTCTTCACTAAGCCAGATTCGATGAGAGTAAATGAAAGTAAAGTTGTAACAGTTATCCCTTGCCTCTTCCACACAGGATAATTAGCCCCATTTTGTCTCTCCCTGTCTCCTCTCATTCTAGTCCTCGCCAACCTCAGAATTTCGCCTTTTAAAGTATCATCTGTTCATATTCAATTCATCCTATACCCTGTATATACACATATACACAGATGCTCAGATATGTATTCATAAGCATATATAGCCTTCTATATAGACATATGTGAGAATATACATATATATCCATTTGTATTACCTTCACCTATACTCATACTAAGAAAAGTTTCATAAGTTACTATCATCATTTTTCCATATTTGCATGTAAATAATTCAAATTTGATAAGTTCCTTATGACTTCTAGTGTCCTGCCCAGATGATCCCCTGCTGCCCAGCTGCCTTCTGTGAGACATTTGCTTTCTGTATTTTTTTTTTAGTTTGAGAGTCCTAGAATTTGTCCAGCATCATATTTTTATGTTTGTTTCAGGTGGCTGCATGGGAGCTGTGGGATGCTGCTGCTTCTACACTGCCATCTTGGCTCCCTATAGGAGCTCTTATAAGAATGATAGCTAGCCACTATTCCAAAGGACTAATAAGGAAATATGCTACTCAACTTTGAATAGAGATGGGAGTGATAACAAGTACAGATTGGCTCTTTGTAAATATAGCTATTGTAGAAATTTTATTTTTTCCTTCTATTTGCTTGTTTTTAATTTTCAACATAAATTTTCACAAGGATTTGAGTTACAATTTTTCTCTCCATTTTCTCCCTACCAACCACCCTAAAATAGCAATCTTACTGAATACCCTGTCCTTCTGCTCTCTCTTCTATCCTCACTCATCCCTCCTCATTAGCTTCCATTTGTTCCAACCTAATGCTAAAGGAAATATTCTCTTCAGTGAGCTTTTGAAATTACTTTTCCATTTGGTAAGTTCAGCTTTTTAAGGCTTTCTCCTCCTTATTGCCTTTTTAGGTCTCTTTTGCTGTTTGGATTAGTATATTTTTAAGGTGTCATTTTTTAAATTAATTATTTTATTTATTTTCTTTTTACATCATTCATTTGCATGAGATTTTGAGTTACAAATTTTATCCCTGTCTTTCCACTATCCCCTACCTCAAAACAGTGATCCCACTGTAAAGCCCCTCCCCCAATATGCTTTTTTATTTTCTCCTCCAATGCTCCTATAACTTTCTGGTAAGGCAGGGTGGATCTCCCTACCCCAGCACCTGTGTAGTTAAATTCTCAGTTGCATGTAGTTAATAATAATAATAACAATAATAACAACAACAACAACAACAATAATAAATGTATCTAATACATTTGCTTGTAGAACTTTAAATTCTAGATTCTTTTGGTTCTTCCTTTGTTACCCACCCTGACTGGAAGGACAAGCAATTCAATACAGGCTGTACATGTGTAATTACTCAGGACATTGAGTAATTACTCATCGGACAGTGTGGACACAGTGGACACATTGTGAGAGGCCAATTATAGGATCCTCCTTCCTATCCTGCCCCCCCTTGTTCTATTCTCTACCCTGTCACTGTCCCTTTAATGAAGTGTGTGCTTCCCATGACCCTTCCTTCCCCTCCATCATCCCTCCTCTCAACCCCATCCACCCTACTCTCCTGTGTGGTAAGATACCCTGTTTAGAGTTTATGTCATTCCTTCCCTAAGCCAAATTCAATGAGAGTAAATGAAAGTAAAGTTGTAATAGTTTTCCATTGTCTCTTCTATATGGAATGATTAACCCCATTTTGTCTCTCCCTGTCTCCTCTCATTTGAATCCTCTCCAACCTCAGAATTTCACATTGTAAAGTATCATCCTTTCCTATTCAATTGATCCTGTACCCTCTAAGTACACATATATACACATGCTCAGATATGTATTCATAAACATATTTACCCTCCTATATAGACATATGTGTAGGGATACATGTATATATATACATTTGTATTCCCTTCACCTTTCCTCATACTAAGAAAAGTTTCATACATTACTCTTATCATTTTTCCATATTGGCATGTAATTAGTTCAACTTTGATAAGTTCCTTATGATTTCTTTCTCATGTTTACCTTCTCATCCTTCTTGTGTTTGGATGTCAGATTTTCTGTTCTTTTCTGGTTTTTTCACCAAGAAAGCTTAAAAGTCCTCCACCTCACTGAATGACCATATTTTCCCCTGAAAGATTATATTCAAAGTTGCTGGCTAGGTGATTCTTGGTTTTAATCCAAGTCCCTTGATCTCTGGAATGTCATATTCCAGGGCCTGCAATCCCTCAGTGTAGAAATTGCCAGATCCTGGGTTATCCTAATTGTGTTTCCACAGTATTCACAGTATTCAAATTACTTTCTCTTGGCAGCCTATAATATTTTCTCCTTTACCTGGGGAATCCAAAACCTGGCTATAACATTTCTAGAAGTTTTCTTTAGGAGATCTTTTTCAAGTGGTCATTGGTGAATTCTTTTAAATTCTATTTTGCCCTCTGATTCTAAAATATCGGGGCAATTTTCTTTTAGAATTTAATGAAGGATGCCTTCTAAGTTCTTTTTTTGATCATGGCTTTCAGGTAGTCCAATAATTCTTACATTTTCTCTCCTGGATCTATTTTCCAGGTCAGTGTTTTTTTAAGGAGATATTCTACATTGCTTTCCATTTCCTCATTTGTTTGTATCTGTTCAATAGTATCTTGGTTTCTCATAAAGTCATTTGTTTCCATTTGCTCCACTCTAATTCTGAAGGAATTATTCTCTTCAGAATGCTTTTGAGATTACTTTTCCATCTGGCAAATTTGACTTTTAAATTAAGCATTCTTCTTCTCATTGGCTTTTTGGGCCTTTTTTGCCATTTGAGTTAATTTGTTCCTTAAGGTGTTATTTTCTTCAGGCAGGTTTTTGACTATCTTTTCATGATTTTCTTGCATCATTCTCATTTCTATTACCAATTTTTCCTCCACTTCTGTTATTTGGTTTTCAAAGTCCTTTTTAAGTCAATCTATGGCTTTTAGGCGATCTTCATGTTTCTTGGAATCATTTGATGGGGGATTTCTGACTGTGTTGTCTTCCTCCTGTTCCATGCTTTGATCCTTTTTGTCCCCCCCAAAAGGATTCTAGAGTTTGATTACTGTTCTTACTTTGCCTCCTTTTCCTTCTCATATTGGACAGTCAATTAATTGCTTGATTGTTTAGCTCTGTTGAACTCAGCTTCCAGGGGGATAAGCAGTGTCCCAAATTGCTGAGATTTTCACTGCTGCCAGAGCTATTATGGGAGTGCTGCAGTCACCACCAGATTTGGCTCGCTGAAAGCACACAATGGGACCACTGACCAATACCACAATCTGGATCCAGATTGCTCAACACAAGAGCACTTGGCCTCTGATCAATTGTCTTGGCCCCCTGCAATCTGCAGGCCAGGAGCGCTGAAGCAGCCAGGTGAAGGTGACTGCTTTTTGCAGCCATTTCTGCCTCTACTGCCACTTCTGCTGCTTCCTTGACCTGGGAGCAGCTCTGATGGCTGCTTTTCTCCCCCAAATTTAGCTGAATTCTACTGACCTTTCCTTAGCCTTATTTCTCCTTGCTTGATAAATCTGGAAACTACCACAAGTGGCCCTGATCCACTCTCCTGAAGACTCCAGCTGTGGCTCTTCCTGACTGCCATGGCGCCAGTCCATCATTTTAAGCTAGACTGGTTTTAGTTGCCAGCCTGCTGTGATGAGCCCTTTGTGCTGAGCTGCTTTCCGCAAGAGTTGTGTTTTCTGAATTTTTGTGAGTTTTCGAGCCCTATAATCTGTTTAAAGTCATATTTTATGGGTATTTAAGGTGGCTGTGTGGGAGCTGCAAAACCTTGTTGCTTCTACGCCACCATCTTAGCACTCACAGTGTAATTTTCTTTGGCCAGGTTGTTGATTCTCTTGTCATTATTTTCTTGCATCATTTACATTTATCTTCCCAATTTTTCCTCCACTTCTCTTACTTGATTTTCAAAACCCTTCTGGAGCTCCTCCATGGCCTCTGACCATGTCATATTTTTTCTTGGATGCTTTTAATTCAGGAGTTCTGATTTTCTTGTCTTCCTCCCATGCCATTCTTTGATCCTTTTTGTCCCTCCAAAAAGGGAATCTAAGGTTTGATTGCTCTGCTTGATTTGCTTCCTCTCTTGCTCATGTTGCCAGTCAATAACTTGACTTCTGAGAATTTTGCCATGGTTGAACTCTGCTTCCAGAGAAGAGAGCTTTGTTCCAAATCACTGGGCTTTTTGCAACTGCCATAGCTATCAGGGGGTGCCCTCTCTGCGTCCCCCACAAGTTCTTGTCCACACACCCTCAGACCTCCACCCAAGATAGTGATTCAGATCCAAGAAATCAAAACAAGAGTGATTATCCTCAGAATGGTTGCTTGGTCCCCCTATTATCTGCAGACCAGGAGCTCTGGAGGCAGCCTTGTGGCAGAAACAGCTGCAGTGACCATGACTCTTACCACCTCTCACTTTGGGGGCAGGGGCCACACTTTGCTCTTCCTTTTCAACAGAATTCCTGACTGACCTTTTACTTGCTCTTAGGCATTTATGGGTTAATGAGTCTGTAAACCATGACAGCTGCTAGTGATTCACTCTCCTGAAGTCTACTGTGGCAGCCAGGTCAGAGCCACTCTGAGGGCCATATTCCTCATGGAGACTACTCTCTACTCCCAGTGTATTGTGATGGCCAGGCTGCCTTCATGAGGATATTTGTTTCTCTCTGTCACTTTGTGGGTTCTGTAGTTCTAAAATTAGTGTAGTGTCATATTTTATAGGTATTTGAGCTTCTTGTTAGGGGAACTCATAGAATTTCCTGCTTCTATGCCACCAATCTTGGCTCCACCCTGTAAATTTATTTTTGATTGACAACACATGCTTATATAAGGATTTGATTTTCTTTAGTTTTAAAATGAAAAGTTGAGGAAAGAATATGAGAAAATCTCTTTTTTCTCATTAAAATATATTATTTAAATAATAATTATTATAGATTTTACATAATTGTAAAATTTATTTTGAATCAGTCAATAAACATTTATTTGCCAATTACAATGCTAAGTAAATGTAACGATTTGCCTGCATTAATGCATTCAAAGATCATTAAGCATCAGATACAGTAGCATTAGGAGAAGTAATAATTCAATATAAAACTGAAGTTACTTTCTGGGAAAGAGGAAGGACAATTAAACAATAAGTTATGAGGAGCAAATCTATATGAAAATGTCATTTTTCCCCTCTTATCTCATCTTCTTTTCTACTTTTCGGCCCTTATCTCTTTTTCCTTCTCCTTGTACTCATCTTAAGCTTTTCATTAAGCATTAAATAACATTAAAATGGACACTAGAAATGAAGAAGCCCAGATTCCTTTCATGCTCTTGTAGTAGTAAACATCCTACCACACCCTGGATGGCCTATTAGCACAGCTTTTAGCTTTGCTAAAAGAAAGAAAATTTTAAAATAAGGCACAACCTTATTTTAATTACAGATAATTACAAAACGCAAGAAGAAAAATTAGCACAGAAATTCAACAGATGGGGCTCCTAACATATGAACAAAGTAATGTAACCACCTATATACACCATAGGATGAGGAGAGCACAAACCTCTGAGTATTGGGAGGGGAAGAGAGGGGAGGGTTCTTAAAAAAAGGAGATTCAGAATCATGTCCAGGGAATCAAATGGTCCTTCTCTTAAGCTAACCATCAAAGTCAAATGCCAACCTCTCAGTATATAGAGTCTTCAACTAGTAGGCTCAGAGCCAGTAGGCATCACAACCTAAGTGGTTCAGTGCCTGATTGACTAAGTACCAAGAGGTGGGAATGCCTTCCTTCAAGTGAGCCTGTGCTAAGCAAGCTTTCCTTTAGACAAGTTCCTCCTCCAATGGCCTCTAGGTGACTCAGGATATATCACAGTTGGGCTGAAGCTCAAAGCAGTAAGCATCCATGACAGAAAAATATATGGCCACATAAGCCTATTAATGGAATAGGAAGATCTTAATATCCCATTAACATTATAGCTCTAAAGAGTATATTTTGCTGGACAGCTCCAAATATATACACACAGTAGACAAGTGGGAGGGATAGGATGTGATCATTATTTCTTTACCCAACCAAAGACACAGAAAAATCCAAAAGTGTTTTTCTCCCCCTTCCGCCATGCTGGCACAGTCTAACCAGGAACAAGAAAAAAGGAAGGAGAAATCTGTCATTCTGTTGTTTGAATTTTTATGTAGATTATGTCCTCTTAAAAGTTTTGTCTATGTTTTTCTGGGTGACCCTTGATAAGTAAATGTCTCTATTTAGCTTGGTGAAAATATTAGCTCTGTAATTGTTTTAATTTTTTATTATCTTCTGCCATACTCCTCAAAGGATTACAGACAGCTAATAGAAACATTATGTAAATGATCCATATTAGCAACTGACCTTGAAGAATAGAAAACATTTCTCACATATAAACACATTTTCATCTTAGCACTTCCTCAGTGATAATGACTCAGAACAGGTGTTAATTCTCAATTTTCAGGTTCATTATGGATCTGTTAAATTTGAGACTTTGAACATTTCTCTGGAGTGGCTCCCAATTTTGCCATTTTTCTCGATGTGTTGGGTTTATGTTCTCTCACTTCCTAGGAACATATGTTTGGCAATAGTAATATCCATAGCATATTCAGCATTACATAAACAGTCTTCCTATGGAAGCACTTAGCTACAAATGGGATACATTCTTAACTCTCACCATTTTTAGAAAATGGTTTAGATGACAAATCATAGTTTTCTTTTCATTTTTAAAAAATCTTTTTCCTTTTTTTCATGCAGCAGTTTCCAAACATTTCATGTCTTGACACACTAGTACTAAGAACAAGTAATCTTAAGAAAAATAGAACAAAATCAATTATTTCATCCCAACATATTTAAGAAACATACACAAGTATATATACTATTTAACAGAGGGAAGTATTTGTAGGAGTAACTCCTGTTCAGATACAAGCATTAAAACTCTCCAAAATCCATCACCACTTTCCACTTCTGTCTATTCATAGCATGACCAATTGAATTCACTATGTCTTGACCCGTCACTTGAATTATTGGAATAACCTCTTAATTTTTCTCCTTTTGCCAGTCTCTTCTCTCTTCAAAACAGCTTCCATGTAGCTACCATAATGATATTTCTAAATTTAATGATTGACCATGTCATTCTTCTGATCAAGAATTTTTATTGAATCAATATTGTCTTTAGGGAAAAACACATAAATAGAAAAATGTGTGTACATGCACAATACATTCATAAATACATAAGTAATCTACATTTATGCCACCCTTGTCTTTGTGTCATCTATGTCTCTCACTGTGTAAAGTATATTCTAAAAATTATTTCACAGTCTCATCCCTTTCAATCTTTTCAGGCTGATTTTATATTAATCATCTTCATGAAATTTTCATTTTAAAATTTTCTGTTTATTTTTCTGACAACCACAAACCATTTTTAAAAAAACTTTGTTAAGATGGAAAAGTCACTAGTTAAGTTAAATGACTTCAAGATATTTCAATATGTCTGATATAAAATCCATAAAATAGTAACAACAAACAAACAGCTATATGTGTCTCTATACTCCATTAGATTGAAAGTTCCTTAAGAAAAGGAATGGCTCATAATTTTCTTTTCTTTGCCCATCACAATGCAGAGTGCTAGTCAAATAATAGGAATTTGATAAATTCTTGTTGTTTGAATGATCACACTTTCAAACGACTAAGATTAGTGAGGGTAAAGACTAAGTCAGAGAATGAAAAATACAGCTAAAGTGAGAATTGTGAAAATAACTCTGACCCTTCACTATCCCTGGACTAAACTAAGACCAATGGTGGAGAGGTGGAGGTGGAAGATAAGGAGATAAAATAGGATTAAAGAATACAGTTTTGTCTGCAAGGATTTAATTGGTGGAATGAAGGATTCTCTATTGTTGTTCAATAGCTGGCTGATCTTGTCAGACTAATTTTATTTTTATTGCATCTTTAATTTGAGAATGGAGAAGTGCATTGGACATTTTTCTGCCTTGCTCTTTACTGTACTCTATTATGAGAGAGGCTGAAATTCTTCATAAGAGTAGTCCTACATGATTCTAGATTCCAGATTTAAGAAAGATAGTAACTTGTCACTGAAAGAGTTCCATTCAGGAGTTTTACTAAAAATAGTTTAACAATGCTTTCAAGTTCTAAGAGTATCAGGGAAGTGGCTTACTCCAGGAAAAGATTAGAAAGGATCAGAAAAGGAGTTATTTTCCTTAAAAGAAAAAAAAATATATAGTATATTTATCCTAAAGTAAATTGCGAATCAATGTTTGCAGTTCAGACTCTTGAGTTATTCGTTACCTATGGACTTACTACTTATGAGCTTAAGGATTAATTTTCTCAAATTGTTATCTACTCCTTCCCACCACTGAACAATGAATGAATTAAAAAGTGTCGGTCAACCAGGTTTGTTGTTGTTGTTGTTAGTTTGTCTTATTTTTGTAGTGGAAGACTCTTATGTTCAGTGAATTTGTTGTTTACTAGTCAAAGGTATAATTATAACTTATTTATGTAATTGGAAATAAACTGATGGCAACTCAGGAGCTACTGAAATCAGTAATAGTATTGTATCATAGGCCTGAAGCTGGGATTTCTTAGATAGTAAATAAAGAGAGAAGGGATGGGTGAATATTAAAGTGTATGTTAAATAAGGATATATAGTGTATTCTGGAATATATGGCAATGAAATAATGGGAAATATAGTTTAACTTTGACCTCTACTTGAGAGCTAACTATGAATCCATTCCTGGAATGAGGTGCTGAAATCTAATAGAAATTATTCTCCCCAACGATTCAATTCCAAATTAAAATTTTCCCCCTTTTCCTCTGTAAAGACAGTATTTTGGCTCTTCATTTATTTTAGCTTAATCTATATTAAAGGAAGCCCATTCTTGCCAGCTTACTTCTACTCGCCCTTAAGCTCCAATACCCAAACCCTTTATTTCTAAAACCTTTCCTTAGTTTCAGAGTTCTATTTAATTTAGTTATTGCAGGTGATAGAGAGAATGAAAGTGTTGATCCACGGTAAGAATTTTCTTATGTCCTTCTTTGTGTAGATCATCACTGTCTTTTATCCTCACCCATGATAGCTTTATTTTTTTAAATTTTCTATGAAATCTCTGATGGCTGTATGCTTTCCTTTGGACCACTGCCTCCCTCAGTATTCCTTCCTATTCACCCCTTCCTTTTACCTACTTTTCCCCCTTACTGTGTCTACCCTCTCTTCTAACCACACCCTTTCCCCCTTTACCCTCCTACCTCCTGTAGGGCACAAAATATTTTTTATAAATAATGAAATATGTTATTCGCTGCATGATCCCAATCCAATGAGATTAAATTTCATACAATGCTCCTCTTCCTCTTTCTTTTCCCTTTACTATACTAGTTTTGTGTTTATTCATGTTAGAAACATATATTTAACAGATTATGTTATTCCCTCCTTGAACCAAAACCAATAAGAGTAAAGTTCATATAACATTCATTTCTATCCTTTCTTTCTTTCTACTGTAGTATGTTTTTAATACCTCTTTGTGTGGCATAGTTTACCCTTTTCTGCCTCCCCCTTTCCCTTTTCTCCCATTACAATCCCTTTGCACCCCTTAATTAGGTTTTTTTTAATCCTCAGATGAGGTAATTTATACCAACCACCTCTATCTATGTATACCCCTTTGAAATGTCACAACTATACAGTTCTCAATATTGACAGGCATCAGCTTCCCATATAGGAATATAAACAGTTTGCTCTTATTGGCAAGAATGAGTTGCTAAATTGTATGTAAAATAAGGATATAAAGTATATTCTGGAATATACAGCAATGAAATAATGGGCAATATAGTTTAACTTTGACTTTACTTGAGAGCTAACTATAAATCCATTCCTGGATTGAGGTGCTGAAATCTAATAGAAATTATTCTCCTCAAGGATTCAATTCCAAATTAAAATTTCCAAATTAAAATAAAAACATTTTATAAGAAATGCTTTTATTAGAAAAAAAAAGTAGCATACAAGTAAATCATTACTGTGATTTACTCATTTGTTGGCCACTTTATATTAAAATCTGATATGTGTTTTAAACTTCTAAAGAAGTTACTGGCATTTTACCTATGCTGATTCATCACTCAGGGAAGGAATATTTTCATAGTAGAGGAAATTGCCCCAATATTACCCTCCAGTTCCTCTCCATGAGACTACTAATCACTTAGTAGCCTAGCATTAGTTAAAAAAAATGGACATTATGCTGTTTCAGGGAATGCTTTTTCCTGAAAGAGAGGAAGCCTCCAACCCATGAATCAGGCATCTGTATGCTAAATGGTATATTTTTAAATCATCTATTACCCCTCAAATTTTGCATTAATTACCTAGTAGCAATTAAATAAACATAAAAATAAAGATCTGTACCCTAATAAAACCTCTGAAAGTTTAATCTCTCCTCTTTCCAACTTTTCAAGTTGAGTGAGTGAGTATGTGCATGTGTATGTGTGTGTGCATGTGTTCCTTGTATACCTTTTTATGTCTCTCTTGAGTCTTGTATTTAGAGATCAAATTTTCCATTGAGCTCAGGATTTTTCATCAGTAAGGTCTGGAAGTCCCTTATTTCATTGAATACTCATCTTCTTGTCTGAATGATTATGCTCAGTTTTTCTGGATAGTTGATTCTTGCTTACATAGCCTTACAAAATACCATATTCCAATTCCCCCAATCTTTAAATACAGAATCTGCTAGGTCCTGTGTGATCCTGACTGTAGTTCCACAATATTTCACAATATTTGAATTTTCTCTTTCTGGCTGCTTGCAGTATATTCTCCTTGATCTGAAAATTCTGGAATTTGGCTACAATATTTGTTTGATTTTTCAATTTGGGATCTGTTTCAGGAGGTGTCCAATTTGTTTCTGAATTCTTTCAACAGATCTTTCACCCTCTGGTTCTAGGACCTCGGGGCAGTTTTCTTTAATAATTCTTAGAGGATGTTGTCCAGGCTTCTTTTTGTTCATCATGACTTTCCAGGAGACAATTTTCTGGCTGATTTCTGCTGCAAAATAGAATGATCCTATATTGTAGTCCCAGCCACAGAAAACTTCTGCCTTTTAGTTTTCCATTATGTTGAAAGTAGAGTATTTTTTTTGGGGGGGGGTACAAATTTGAGTTCTGACGTAGTCTTCTTGGAGTCTCATGCAATTCTGCCAGTGCATAGAGGCCCATGAAGAAGAGGGCACTAGGTAATTTTGTTAGGATTTAGATATTAACCTTTTATTTTATTAATTCATCACATTTGTACTTCATTAGAGTACGAGACACTGAACTTTTAGTCTCCATGAAACAATTTAAATTGTCTTAGTTTTTGTGTAAAATTACTATTTTGAATAGGTTTGGGATTTGTATGTTATGTATTGATCCATTTGGCCAATTCAATTCAGATAACATTTATGAAATATCTTTTCAAAATCCCCTACTTAGAGGATAGTAAACATCATAATAAATGCTCTTGAGTTCCTTCCATATGAAAATATGTCAAAAATTTTACAGTGTTTTGTGTAGAGACAATAAAGATTCTTGTGAAGTTACAAGAGTAAATGATAATTCTCTCTAAGTATCAAAAGAGTATAAAGTAAAAGAAGGATTTGACTTTGACATTAAAGGGCCAAACCATGAGCAACTGGGGAAAATTACAAAGAATAAAATTTGACTGGATGCAAGAAGAAAAATGACCAAATTTAGAGCTATTCCTAATTTGTATGAGCAGTATCAGTAGCTTTAATTAAAAAAAAATGAATGGTCACTTGACAGATGTACTGAAAAAGTGCCCTTTCTTTCAAATATTCATTGTACTTGATGTGCTAAGGTATTTTGAATTCATATAAATGTTATTTAAAATAGTGTTGATCACTTAACATGTGTATATTAAATAGTAACAAATATTCTACTTAAAATCCAGCTTTTCAACATTTCAGAAAACTTTGTATCTGAAAAGAGAAGATGTTTTAATATAAATGAAAGAACAGACATAAAATAAAAAGAAATTTAATGGAGGTTGGGTAAAGTGATTAAAAATATTGAGGAGTATATACTTTCTCAAGTCATAGTAAATCTCAAAAACCCTCAATAGAAAAATTATTCACCACATAGAACAATTATAGGTAAATCCCTCTCCTTTATATCTGTTGCCTTTCCTGGTTTAAACTCCATGAAATATGCAGCCCCCTCTGAATAAGCTCATTATTTCTAAACTCTTAACTTTACTTCTAAGTCAAGCTTTGATTGATACCACTGCCTTCAATCTTTTCTCCCCTCTGATAGAGAGGATGAATGGTAAAGTATGAAACTTCACAATGCTTTGCTATATAAAGAGCAGAAACCAAACTCTCAGTCCACTTCACTTTACACCTGCTATTCTGACTGATTTCAACTCCATAAAGCAAGGTAGTCCCTAGTGTCCCATCTGCCTGCTCCATCCCCATTTTCTTTCCTTTTTTATGTTATCTCCCCTCATTAGTTTGCAAGTTCCTTTAATGCAGGAACTGGTTTTTTTTTTTACTTGTGCACTCAACACTTAGCGTGGTGTCCAGCACATAGTAGCTGGTTAATAAAATGTTTATTTAATTGTATTAGATTGAATTAATATGAGAAGGAGGAAAGCAAGAAACTCAACAAGGAAAAGGATTTATGAATCAAATGTGTAACATTCTAATTTTCACCAAAGACATTCAAAACCCTTTTTTAGCAGTCCTCCATGTTATATCAGGGCCCACAAACATATTCATTAGACACAATCAGGGATTTGCCTCCTGCAGATTTTCTGCTAGAAACATTTCCATCTTCGACCTTCCTCTACCATCAAGTTACTTCAAGCGGGGAAATTACATACAGGTGAAATAGTAGATGAATAACAGAAGCATTATATTGTTGTTGGGGGATCCCTTGTTTTAGACAATTCCAAGGCTTTAGATTCTTTAATTGGAATAATAAAATTCCTTCAACAATACAGAATGAAGGAATGTTGATTTAATTAAGAAAGGAAAAATATAAACAAATAAAGAGCAAAAGGAAAAGGAGAAAGTTAATATATGTAGCTGAATTAGAAGTGAAGAAAAGGGTTTGTGAATCAAGTCAGATAGTGCATGGGACAGGAACAACATTAAATGACAAATATACATATTATATCTATCTTTCTTTCTTTCTATCTATCTATTTATCTATCTACTTATCTTTCTGTATACATGCATATTGATAGACAAAGAGACAGATTAATAGATACAATTTGGAAGGAAGCTGAGGAAGATTTCTCTTTCACTCTCAGAGATTTTACCACCATCAAATGGGAAGGAGTCAGGAAGTAAGTGACAGCACATAAGAAGAAAAATATTTAAACTATTAAATATTTCAAGAGGAAGAAAGTGCAATTAAAAGTCTAGGATATCAGTATCTCCAGTTATGCTGGTTGTATTCCCCATTTTATTGTATTATAAAAATTTAATAATGGCATTTTAAGAGTAATGGGAAATCAAAAACTATAAAATAGCATATTTTTTAAGATTTCCAAATCATGGTCAATATTCTTGTATATTAGTTTATTTCATGTTTCCATATTATAATCTCATATTTAAAATATATGCCATATATATGAAGGAGCTTTTAGTATTGCATTTTATTTCAGAGGATTATTAATATTATGGCATCATTTTTTGTTTTATTTCAATTTTTTATTTTTTTCTCTCCAAATTGTTTATTTATTTTAATTTTTCACCATTCATTTCCACAAGATTTTTAGTTATTTTTTCTCCCAATCTTTCTCTCCAGCCCCAAATAGGAAGCCTATTGAATTCCCTTTCCCCCAATCTGTCCTCATTTATATCCTTCTCCATCACCCCCTATCTTTCTAGTAGGAGAATATGGATTTCTATACCACAGTGCCTGTAAATCCTATTTCCCAGTTGCATGTAAAAAAAAAACACTTTTTAAACATTTGTCTTTAAAACTTTGAGTTCCAGGTCTTTTCCCTCTTTC
>JAQQSW010005442.1:0-14192 GCA_028646575.1 Pseudocheirus occidentalis | reverse complement strand
GTAGCAGTAGTAGTAGTAGTAGTAATAGTAGTAGTAGTAGTAGTAGTAGTAGTAATAGTGGTGCTGGTGGGAGTGGTGGTGCTGGTAGTGGTAGTAGCAACAGTAGTAGTAGTAGCAGTAGTAGTAGTAGTAGTAGTAATAGGAGGAGGAGTAATAATAGTTGTAGTAGTACTCATTTACTTGCTAAAATTGCTTCTTGTCTGATAATTAACCTGAGGCAGCCACTTCCTTTTTGGGGAATTCTTATCTTTTTTTCTTACACTGAGTTTCCCATAATTCAAACTTTTCATCTTATTTCTTCAGTCTGGTAACAAAAGGAAAAAAAAAGTCTAATCTCTCTTCTAACCTTGTATCCTTCAAATACGTAGAAATAATACCTACCAACAGTAGTTAACATTTATGTAACATTCAAACATTTTCAAAGCATATCACCAACATTATCTCATCTTATCCTCACTGCAACTCTCATTTCACAGATGGGGAAACTGAGACAATGAATGGTTCAGTGACTTGCTCAGGACCACACACCTTGTATCTGGGGCTGGACTCAATCTCAGGTCTCTCTGTCCCTAGACCCAGCACTCTATCTATCTGCCTGCTTTTAACCCTCTGTTCTCTTCCCTATTCAATGCCCTAAAGTCCTCTCTTCTCCAGTTTTAAAGAGTGGTAATATGCAGTGGGAGATGGAGAATTCATCCCTAAGAAAGTCTTGAGTTGTTGAATTATGTAGGTGATATCAAAGTGCTGTTTGGGCATGATTTTTTTCATGTGTTCCCTGTATCTTTCTGTGTCTTTGCTTATCTCAGGATAAACATGTGAGCAGGGAATGAAGTGAAACTTTAGGCTATTGAGAGGCAGCTCCAGGGTGTTAGGTTGTCCCTGAACAACCTGCAACTCAGGACATGTAGCATCAGACTTCTCTGACCTTGCTCTATTGATCTGACCTTGGCCTGCATGTCGAGGCCATGTGATCACATCCTGTAGAGGAAAAGACTCATAGGATCCTTTGTTCCTCTTTATGGTTTATACACAAAATCAGATCCTCAGGGCAAACTGTCCATTTCAGCAGGAAAGTAAATCTGTGATTGAGTGGTGTGTGTGTGTGTGTGTGTGTGTGTGTGTGTGTGTGTGTGTAAGATCATGTTAGTATGACACCAGCATGTTTATGCAGGCATGACTCATCCCCAAAAAGAACTGTCTTTATTGAAGTGCCCATGCTCAAGGGCACACATGTGCATGATTAGCACATGTGAGCTTGCATAAGTGTATACACATATGCACACACACTAATTTGGCACATATGTATTTTTGGCAGACTCCTTAATCCACTGACTAACAATGTCTGATCCAGCATTGTCAATGAAGCAGGCTGATCCGGAGGACCATTTAGCGAAGCTTCCAAAGCTATTTGAAAGGGGCAGTGAGATGCTGTATTGGATAGAATATTGGACTTAGCGTTGGGAAGATCTGATTTGGAATACAGCTTTGCCAACCAACCACTTGCTGGCTGGGTGAGCCTTGTCAAGTCACTTAACCTCTTTTTGCCTCAATTTCTTCATTTGCAAAATGGTGACAATAATAGCATCTGCCTTATTGTTGTTCCATTGTTCAGTCACTTCTGACTCTTCATGACACCATCTCAATCTTGTCTATGGGGCTTTCTTGACAAATGAAATGTATTGGAGTAGTTGGTCATTGCTTTCTCCAGTAGATTAAGGCAAACTGTGTTAGGTGACTTGCCCAGGGTCATACAACTACTAAGTGTTGGAGGCCAGATTTGAACTCAGGTCTTCCTGACTCCAGGTCCAGCACACTATCCATTGAGCTACCTCACTGCATTATAGAGAAGAACAAGGGAGACAATGTACATAAAACACTTCAAGGCACTATACAAATATTATCATTAATTTTACTGTTGTTTTCATCCTGCAATAAGGGCCAATCACTCACAAAATTGCAGGACCATCACTGTGTCGGTCAACAAACATGTACTGATCTTCACCTACTCATGGTGTCTAGGCTTGGGGTCTGCTTTAAACCAAGAGAAGTGAGAGGAAAAAAAGGCCAAATCTGCATCCCTGCCCCTTCCCTCCACAATTCTGAGTCCTGCCTTCTGGGCCAACCAGAATAAAGAGTAACCCTTCTTCCCCATAATAGCCTTTTAAATATTTGAAGGCAACAACTGACTTATGTGCCCTCTTCTCTACTGGAAATCTCAGAAGATGCTTCAATGTTATGTGACATCCTCAAATGTCACAGACTGTTGTCTCCTGGAGAAAATGAAGACTCATCTTCCTGAGTTCAAATCTGACCTCAGACATTTACTAGCTGTGTAGCTCTGGGTAGGTCATTTAACCGTTTGTCTCAGTTTCCTGATCTGCAAAATGATCTGGAGAGGTAAATAGCCAACCACTCCATTATCTCTTCCAAGAAAGTCCCAAAAGGGGTCAGTAAGAGTTGAACACAACTGAAATGACTAAACAGCATTGGTTTTAATTTCTCAATGTCCCATTGAAATTGATTTCTTTGTCCTTGTCCTCAGGGAGCTCCAATCTTGTTGGGAAGAGAAGACTCATGCACTTGTCAAGAGAAGGAACAGGGAATATGCAACCTATATCATAAAAGAGAAGCAAAGGGGAAACATTCATCTGAAGAAAAAAAGAAACAACCCTAGAGAATGTAATGCTCTGCAATGCTGTACTAAAAGAGGCAATGTCTCCAATAAGGCAAGGAGATAGCCCCATGTTTCCTCTACTACGGTCAGAACACATCTGGAGCATCACAACACATTCCTGGAACCCAAGTTATAGAAAGATTTTGACAAGTTGGAGACTTTTCAAAATAATGAGAATTTGATCATGCCCTCAGTAGATCCATCCAAGTAACTGGGGAGATTTTGCATGGAAAAGAGAATATTGTGGTAGGGATGTGAGAACTGTCTTTAAAAATTGAAAGGCTAACAGATTAAAGAAAAATTAGATTTTTGCTGTGTTGTCCCAAGGGGTCAAACTAGAATTAATGTTTAGAAGCAACAGAGGCAGATTTTGGCTCGACATTTTAGAAAGATCTAACCATGGAAGGAATGGTTTTAGTCTGTAGTGAGTTCTACATTTTGAGCAGTGAACATTATACTCTTGTACTGGGTGAGGTTGATCCCTGAGATCACTTTTTCAAATATTCAAATGAATAAATGCTCTCATGAGTATAGATTGCCTTCCCATGATGCAGAGCATAGCCTAGTCCATTCATCCTGAACAGCCTCTGATGTGACTTTTGTGAATGCCCTCTTATTAGTTTGAGAGAGCTGGAGAAGGGAGCTAGTGCATTCTCTCCTTTTAGCTTACCAAACATACAGTAAAAAGCTCAGAGTATCCACCGAAGATTTCTCCCTTTTCACCATATGACTAGCCCATCTTTTTGCATAAGTGTTTATGAATGACATCTTCTCCTCTAGTTCCTCTTTAAAATTCATTACAAGCTGAGTGAAATGAATAGAATGAGGATTATACTGTACATAGAAATAGCCACAGTGCATGATGACTGACTTTGATAGCTTTAGTCCTTCTCAGCAATGCAAGGACCTAAACCAATTGCAAAGGACTCATGATGGAAAATGCCATCCACACCCAGAGAAAGAGCTATGGTCTCTAAATGCAGAGCAAATCAGACTGTTTTCTTCTTTTGGTTTTGTTTTCTCATAGTTCCTTCTATTGATTCTAATTCTTCTATACAACATGACTAATGTGAAAGTAGATTTAATGGGAATGTATGTGTAGAGCCTCTATCAGCTCGCATGCTGTCTTGGGGAGAGAGGAAGGAAGGGAGGAGGAGAAAATTTAAAACTCACGGGAATGAATGTTGAAAACTAAAAATAAATAAATAAACTTCAAAAAAATTTAAAAAGTAAAATTAATTACAAGTTATATGTTATGTTTGCTCACCTCACATCCCACTATGTACCTCGCACTTTCTTTTGGCACCATGGGGACAACATCA
The DNA here is from genome assembly GCA_028646575.1 of Pseudocheirus occidentalis. NCBI lineage: Eukaryota > Metazoa > Chordata > Mammalia > Diprotodontia > Pseudocheiridae > Pseudocheirus > Pseudocheirus occidentalis. The sequence goes on along the minus strand of JAQQSW010005442.1, from coordinate 10,196 downwards.
ATAATTAGATAATTTTAGAGCTCCTGGAAGAGATTTCTAACAACTCAAAAGACCTAGTTTTGACCATTCCTCAAGGGAAAAGGAGATAGAAAAACTAATGTAGTACCTAGGGCTCATAGTATAACACATGGAATAGTTACCTCAGATTCAAGGTAATTCATGTGTTATATTTATTAAAAATAATAGATCGTGAGCCCCCAGTGATGTTTTCCGTTTCCTTCAGTCAGCAGATACAATTAATTCAAAGCAAAGTTATTTAATGAAATAGCACGGTAAGATGATTTTCAGTAGAACATTTCCCTCCTACTTCAACCTAGATAAAGATAGATAAAACATTTTTTTTAAGTACTTACTGTGTTCGGGTGAGTGAGTAGGTGGGGAACTGGAAAGCTTTGGGAATATAAACACGAACAAAAAGAAAGATAGTCCCTGCCCTCGAGGAACCTATGTTGTAATGGGTGAAGACAGCACAGAATAGGGAGCTGGAAAGGGAAAGGAAGAGATTCCTGTGCTTGGGCAAAGGGGCAAAGTCCAGAGTCAAGAGAAGAAAAAGCATGACCAACTTAGACACTTCCGCAAATGGAGGTCCTGGGAAAGAGTTCACCGATCAAAGGAGGGGGCATACACATCTTCCAAGATTGAAAGACTGTTGACCTAGAAGTGGAGAAATCCAAAGAGTCAAGAATAGAGCTAAGAAGAGTGAGCACAATCCCCCACAAATACATACACATGGGCATACACACACACAACTTATGTCAAGGGGCAACTTACAACACAGTACTTTGGGTGTCTTTTAATGATATAATCATGTTTAAGGACCCTGCTATCTATTGCCCAGATTATGACATACAATTTGATGTATGACCTATGGTTCCTGCTCATCCACATAGAGGCCACCCAGCATTAATCAGGAAAAGAGAAACATTTAGGGAATTTTCAAGGTCTTTCAATTAGCCCAAAGTAAGATTTCTTCTAGCTCAGAAATTATATAATTCTAATTAAGTGAACAGGAAATTGATAATGATTAACATGTCAGAAATAAGGAAGTAAGGAGGAGAAAAAAGCAGTAAGTTTCGATTTAAAACATTCTATTAATTAGAGTTATCTAAGAGTATAGCTAATAATTATAAGGATATCTAATAAATATCCTAATATCAAATAAAGGATATTTATTAGATATCTAGTAATACCTAATAATTAGTCTACCTCAGGTGTTAATGGATCCTCCTCTCTCCCCTCTCACCTGAGGGTCTGGGAGGAGGGAATGTTAAGCAAAAGCTGGAAGACTATTTTGTGAGATTGGTGTAGAAGGAATTTTTATGTAAATTATGAGTTAGACTAAATTGTCCAGATTTCTAACATACCACCATAGATGTCACAGATTTAAGGCTAGAAGGAACTTCAGAGATCGTCTGGTCCGATATCTTTAGTTTGCAGACAAAGAAAATGGGAATCAGAGGTTAAGTGACCTGCCCAAGGTCACATAGGTACTAAATGAAAGGACTAACATTTGACTCTAGGTCTTCAGACTATAAAGTCATTGATTTTTCTACTATAATACATTTTGTGTGTATTTCTTCCATCACTAAAAATCCTAAAAAAAAAAAAAAAAAAAGCCCAGGTTCTAGTCTTGCCTCCACTTATTTCCTAAGTGTAGGCAACTCATTTTCTTGGGATTAGGAACAAAGGCTCACAGATACAAAACTGGAAAGGACCTCAGAAGTCATCTAAGCCAATCCTTTCATTTTCTAGGTGAGGAAACTGAAGCCCAGAGAGGTTAAGGGATTTGCCTAAGGACACAGAGGTATATTTGGAAACCAGTTGCTCTGACTCCAAAAGCCTGTCACTTCTCATGGTTCCACAGTAAGAGACAACTCCCTGTGGATTGTAAATTGTTATAAGATTTTGTTGTCAGTCATTTCAGCATGCCCAACCATTTGGGTTTTCTTAGCAAAGATACTGGAGTGGTTTGCCATTTCCTTCTCTGGCTCATTTTATAGAAAAAATAGTAACTTGCCCTGAGTCACATGGCTAGTAAATGTCTGAGGCCAGATATGAATTCAGGTCTTCCTGACTCTAGGCCCAGAACTCTATCCATTATACCACCTGGCTGTCCCCTGGACTGTAATGGGGGGCACCAAAAGAGAGGGGCCTCTAAGGACTGGATTAGGAGTTTGTGTATGAGCAGTCTGTCCACATAGAGAATGAGCCAGTTCTGAAGCTGGGAGGGGTAATGAAGAATGTGGTGTTTGAGTAAGGTAGATAGATATGGGAGGTGGGGATAAATTAAAGGGGAGAGTCTGCTCTATTTGGGTCTACTTTATTCCTCTACAGGCCTGTTTGCTCCTGGTAACATCATGGTGCTGTTTGGCGATTCTTTTTCCTAACAAATGGAGACAGCTACTCCCTAGGAGCTGGCCCTGGTGCCAAGACCCACTTTGAAAGAGAAGCTTTGACATGGCCAACATATGGTACCCAGAGTCCTCTTCCAAATGGAAAGCCTGGGAGAGCCAGGCTTCCAGGGGTCTAGGCGGGAGGAAGTCAAGCCATAACGAGAATCTCAGAGAACACCATGCAGAAGCTGCAGCTTCTGAGACCCTCTCAAACACATACAAATAGCCACATGCACATGTTCAAAAGATAGATAAATGAACATATGTCTGAACACACATACAAACACATTGTACATGAATTGGCATGTGTGCATAGTTATATATATGTGTATATATGTGTATATATATATATACACAGATCCATGGGCATGTTCTACATGCTGGAGAGCAGGGGCTATGTGCCCTCTCAGGCCATGGGCTCTTCAAGGACATGACCTCTGCCTCATTAATATCATGGGGAATGATCCCATCATCCATTCATACTTCTCTCAGGGCCCTTCTCAGAGCCATAATCCTATGACAAAAGGGCACTAGTTTCAGTAGATAGAAGAGTATTTCTCTTTGGTATCCTTAAGAGTGTAAAAAAATCCAGGGTTTTCCCTTCCAGAAAGAAATATTTATTCTTTCCTGGAATTAAAATCATCTTTTTAGAGAGTTGGGATCTTTCCTGCTATAGTTCTGATGAACTGTGGTCTGAAGAATAGGACTCTTCCTTAGAGATCTTCAAACAATCTTCAAGTCATCAAGACTACTCATAGGCATGTCATATTGGGGATTCCTTTTGTATATGAGTTAGATTAGATGATGTAGATATCCCTTCTAACTCCCAAATTCTGGAATTCAGTGTTCCTTATTTCTAGATCATTACATTTTTTTCAAGAGAAAAGAGTCCTAGAACTTCATGTCATGTTCCAGTATGCCTGGCATGCTCCCTAAGCATATATTATATTGCTCTGTAAAGATAGGGTAGGGACTACACCTGTGATTTAGAAGCTATCTGTTGGTAAGGAAACATCCTTTGCTAATGAAGGTTGGCACCATCTTTGCAATTTATAATCTTAGAGAATTACCTAGAATTGGGACTTAAGGCCCAAAATCCTTAAAAACAGAGGCAGGACTAGAACTCAGGGCCTCATGCCACCTCCAGTCATCCTGATTTATATCCTGCTAATGGACCCAGGTGGCTTTGGAGGAGTAAGTGAAACTGATGACTTTGCACAGCCCTCCCTCCCTTAAATCCAATTCCCTTGCGTGTCGTTGCATCACCTCCCAGACGCCATGGGCCTCTTCCAGAATGAAGGACAAACAACAACCACCACCACCACTCATTAGTATAGCATACTGTTGCCAATGTCTAGTAGAAATACTTTTTTTGGTCTATCAAGCAAAGGAAAAAGTAACCAGGGCTTCCTAGACATGCAAATTTCAATGGGGAAAGGCTTCATGGAGCAGACAGAAATACAGAATGCTTTGATCAAGTCCTTTCTCTCACTAGGAATAAGTTTCTCTTCCTTCTGTCTCCTCTACTGAGATATTAAATGCCTTACAAGGTTCAGCTCAAGCCATATCTTCTTCAGTCAGCTTTCTCTGATAAACCCAGGCTCTAATGACCTCTACCTCCTCTAAGCCCACACGGCATTTATTATCTCTAGTCACCATGTATCACTTTTTATCTTATTTTCTATCATAAAATCATAGAATATCAGAGTTGGGAGAGACCTTAGAATGTAGAATATTAGAACAGGTAGAGACCTTAGAACATAGAAGGTCTGAGTAGAAAGGACTTTAGAACATTAAATAACATTAAAAGCCCACCATGTCCATGGGAACCCTCAAGTGGAGGTGACATTGCTCAGTAGGCAAAACCATGACTAGAATGGAGTAAGCAGGGCTTTACCTATAGAGTGCTGCTGAATTTAGAAGGTGCTAACAATCTTTTCTAGTTAGCAAGCATAATTAGTTAAAAATAAGAAACTGCTATATAGTTGAATGACAAAATCTTCTCCCTTGCCCTGCTGTATATCTATCTTCTCTCCCAACTAAAGAAATAGTTTAGTTTCTTTTCTGTGCTTTCCCTCTCTCCTTCTTTCCTTTTCTCCTTCCCTCCTTTCTTTCATTCTTCTCTTCCTTCCCTTCCTTCTCTCCTTCTTTCCTTCCATTCTTCCTTCCTTCCTTTCTTCTTCTTTCCTTTCCTTCTCTCCATACTTCTTTCCCTTACCTTCATTTCCTCCATCCTTTCTTCCTTTCCCTTCTTTCCTTCTTTCCTTCCTTCCTTCCTTCCTTCCTTCTTTCCTACCTTCCTTCCTTCCCTCTTTCTGATTAATCTTTGTGCTATTTGCCCTGAATACAAAAATGCTCAGTTATAGCTCTGGTTGAAAGAATGCTAGGTTTAGAGTAAAAGAATATGGGTTCAAATTCTAATTTTGCCACCTGTGTGACCTTCAGCAAAGTGCTTAACCTTTCTGTTCCTCAATTTGCTAATCTGTAGAATCAGAGTCCTAGATAACCTGAAATCTTTAGATAACTTCCAATTCTAAAGCTTTGTATCATGTTATGAATCTCTGGCCCAAGATCTCAGCTCTGAAAAGCAGTTTTAGGAAAGCCAGGGTCAAATAGGGATGAATCCCCAAACTATTTCTAAGCCAAAATTCTCCTGCCGTCATGAGAACGCTTCACTTACCCTTTTGTATAGTAAGACAAAAACATGGTGGAAGGAACATCTGGAAAAATCAAATGATGACACTCTTAGTAACTTATCGATACAGCAAATAAAACATAACGTGCTAGAGGACAGACTTATGAATCATCTGTGGTTGGACAGCATAGTTAGTTAAAGCACTAGGCTAATTAATAGTCAAGGTTAGGAGTTTCATTTTAGCATTCCTAATTCCTGTGCCCTTATTATCAAGGAAGAAGAGGTTTAGATGGAACAGTTGAAATGTGTGTCACCCAGCCTCTTCTTGAAGACCTCCAAGAAAGAAAAATTTCCCACCACTCTCCACTCTGGGTCAACTCTAATGGTTAAGAACTTTGTCCTGACCTCAAGTCTTAAGTTGTCTCTTTGAAACTCATACCCATTGTTTCTTATTTTACCTCCTGGAGACAAGTAAGATAAGTCTATTCCATCTTCCATATGACAATCCTTCAAGTATTTAAAGAGAATGATCATCGCGTTCTCTTCAGCCCTTCTCATCTCTAGGTTAAATATCCTGAGGACCTTGAAGCAATCCTAGAAGAACTTTTCATTGGTCCAACTCCAGCATGTCAATGTCCTTCTTAAAATGTGGTGTCCAGAACTGAGCATAAAGCTCTTTTCTCGAGGGGAAAACCAATTCTGAGGGAAGTGAGTCTTTTATCTCCCTTTGTCAGCACTAGCTTCATTTTCTGTTTCTTTTTGTCCTATCTCTTGTACGTAAATAGTGGTACTTACGCTGTCTTTCTCATTAATGTGAGCTCTTTGAGGGCAGAGACTGTCTATTGTCTTTCTTCGTATCTCCAGTGTTTAGTGCAGTGCCTGGGGCATTGTAGGCATTTAATAAATGCTGTTTGTTCTCTGACTAATCCTATATCCCACTGCTGGTTCATCTTGTACTTTGAGGTCACTAAACTCCAAGGTTCTGTTCACATGAACTGCTTTCTAGACCTGTCTTTCTGGTCTTACAATAGAAAGAACGCAAGCTCCTTCAGGACAGAGATGGTTTTATTTTGATTTTAATATCCACAGCATCATGACTGATATAATATTTGTTGATTGGTGGACTGACTTTGAACTTGTATAGTGAAATTCAAGTGTGAGACTTCCCACATTTTTGTTTTACTTTGGACAAGACCATTGACTTCACTGTTATGAGATACGCCTAGTATGAAAATTCTATCAACAAAGATCAACAACCTCCTTCATCTTTTTGTAATTAGTTTTTCTTTACCTAATAAGAAACTGTTTTCATTTATTCAAAGCAGCTAGGTGGCATAGTGGATAGGTACATAGTGGACCTGGAGTCAGAAGAACCTGAGTTCAAATCCAGTCTCAGATACTCCCTAACTGTGTGACCCTGAATATGTGGCTTAACTTTTGTCTGCCTCAGTTTTCTCAGTTGTAAGATGGGGATAATAATAGCACCTACCTCCCAAGATTGTAGATCAAATGAGACATATTTTTTGGAGGTGGAGAGACAGGGCAATTGGGATTAAATGACTTGCCCAAGGTCACACAGCTAATAAGAGTTAAGTATCTGAGACTGAATTTGAATTCTGGCCCTCCTGACTCCAAAGCCGGTGCTCAATTCACTGCATCACCTAGCCATCCCAAATGAGATAAAATTTGTAAAGAGCTTAGCACAGTGCTTGGCAGTATGCTCTATAGAAATACTTATTCCTTTCCTCCAATCCTCTTGCCCTCTCCCCTTTTTCTACCCAGGACCAGAAAATTTTAAAAAAGAAAAGAAAAGGGGCAGCTAGGTGGCACAGTGAATAGAGCACCAGCCCTGGAGTCAGGAGGACCTGAGTTCAAATCCGACCTCAGACACTTAACACACACATACACAAAATTAGCCGTGTGACCTTGGGCAAGTCACTTAACCCCAACTGCCCTCCAAAAAAAAAAAAAAAAGAAAAGAAAAATCCTTCTAACAGATATGTATAGTTAAGTAGAACTGAGTCCCTTTCTGTTCACATCCAAAAATGTGTGTCTTATTCTGTATTGTCTTAAAGAATTGCTCAGGGCAATGAGAAGTCAATTGTCCAAGGTCACATAGCTAAGTATATGTCAAAGCAAAGTGGGTTCTAACCACTCTGTAATTCTGCCCTTCTGGAGTCTACATTTAACCCTATTACATTTCATCTTCTTGTATTTGGCCTGATCATTGTAGCCAGATGAAATGTCTTTGGATTTCTATTCTAATATCCAATGAATTAAACATATAAAAAAGTAATAAGCATTTATTTAAGTACTTGCTAGATGCCCGAATACAAATGCAAATAAAAAGAAAGACAGTTCTTGCCCTCAAGAAGCTTATAGTCTAATGGGAGAAGAAAGTACATGCTGAAAAGCAGGATGGAGAGGAACAGGTTACTTAAGCTAGCTTGGTGATGTCCCATGGGCAGGCTAGTAATGTCGAGTGAACGAGCTAATAATCTCCCAATGTCCATAGAGTAAGAAGCAGACCAGGGAGAGCAATGAAGCATGACTGACCAATCTGCCTCCCTCAGATGTAGACCCTGGGAGGAATTCACCAGCCAGAGAAGAGAGCTTCAGAAGCAAAGAAGTGTTCCAGGGCGAGAAGGCCCAAGAACAGAGGGAAGCATTGAAGTAAGAAGGCAGCTCAGGCTAATTCCTCAGCCGCCCAATGACATGTCACTTAAAGACATCCAGGACAGTATACAGTACTCTAGATGGAGTCTGCGGGGCCTGTTCCCTGTTCTAAACACCTGACTTCTCCTCATACACCCGACTTCTCCTCATACAGCTTAATATCCTGTTAGCTTCTTGGCCCTCACATCAGACACTGTGAAGAGAAACAACAAAAAAGACAGAACTGTTAGGAAGACAATGTCACTGCTCTCACAGGGCCAGATGTGCTTCTGGGAAGGTGCAGAGAGCCTGGGAATTGGCCTGTGGGTTCCTGGGAGCTAAGGCAAAGGGTGAGGGGTTTGGGTTCAGAGGCAGCGAAAAGTAAAAAGGATAGGGTGCTTACTGACAGGAAACACAAGAAGGTTTGGCTGCCAGTCCAAGCTCTGTGCTCAATGGAATCTGAGATGGCACTTCTGATTAAATCAGTGCCCAGCCTGTGGGAAAGGGCAGCCAAGCTATGACTAGAAGCATCTTGGTCATTTCTGAGTTGGAGCTACCATGGGAGGGAGTGCACTCTGAGCTGGCCAGGCTCCAGAAGGCTTAGGGGCTGCTGGAATACAACTTAAAAAGAATCCCTTTTTTTGTATAGAACATAAACTTTGCAAACTACAGTTGACAAGAAAATTCTTCATTTAGGGCTTTCATGCTGATTAAAGAGACAAAACTCAGAACAGGGAGAAACAAAAGGAGTTTAAGACAGGTTGACAGACTGATCACTGAAGATCAGTGATAGCTTCAGGGTGGAGCCAGTTTTTATGGCTAACTTGAAAAAAGAGATAAAGACATTACAGATAGGTCTGTGTCAGCAAAAGAGGTTGGGCCCTTGCATCTCCTTTCCTCCCTCAAGTAGGAAGTACACAACAATTTCCAGATACACACAGATAGGGGATGATTGACTACATGACAAATATCTGGCAACTGAGAGACAGTACCCCCCCAGTACTGACTGACAAGCAGGTCTGAGAACTATTGGTCACTGAGTCGGCATGATTTTTCAACATTACTCTCCTCCCACCTGTCTCCCATAACCCTGTAAATGCACTACAGGGGTTTTAATCTTTATTTTACAGAGGAAGAAATTGAAAATCAAAGAGTTTGAGTGACCCAGGGTCACATAGCTAATAGGGGTTGAACCGAAAGGTATCTGCCCTTGACTCTGGGGTTAACTTTTCACTCAATCAATCAATAATAAATCAATCAATAAACATTTATTGAGAGTCTATAATGTGTCAGATACAGTGCTAAGCACTAGAGATAAAAAAAGAGGCAAAAGACAGTCCCCGCCTTTCAGAAGCTTATAATCTAATGGGGGAGACAAAATGCAAACAAACATAAGCTATAATAAAAATGAATGTTGTTGTTCAATCATCTCAGTTGTGTCTTTTTGACCCCATTTTGAGTTTTCTTGGCAAAGATCCTGAAGATGAGGAAAAATGAAGAAAAGGAAGATTCCTTCAAATAATCCCAATTGTTTATGAAATATGGAGGTTCTCGGCTCCTATAGTAAGGGGGAGAGAGCTATGCAGATTTGGGGAAGGATACAAAAATTTTCAAAAGTTGTTATGGTAAATGTGATAGCTAATTAATTAGGGAAATGGAAAAGGATTACCTTGTTGCTGAGAGAACCCAGCTGAGATTATGTACCCCAACCTTGTAGAGGATTCAACATGGTTTGAGGATTTTTTTCAATCTTGCTCAGCAGCATATAAGTAGGAAGCAAGGGCAGAGGATGGTAAGAGAGATCCAAGACTAGAGTTGAACATGACAAGATTTTCTCTGCTAACAAGACAAGGGACTAAACAGAGGAGCAAAGTGGAGAGTTGAACTGACTCATCAAGGGATCGAGTTGAGAAAGGAAAGAGAATGTAGCCAGTACAAAGATAATGACCTGAGAGAGAAATGAGTGTAATGATACTGGGATCTGAAGATCTTCCATGCCCCTTGAACATGCTGACGTAGCAGGAAGGGGTGGAACAAGAGAAAGCTGGAGCCAAGCTAGCAACCATGCCATGCCATGGTGACTGGAAGCAGTGGCAGTGGCAGCGGCTGTGATTGTGGCGCAAACTCCTTTTACATTGAGCCTGCCAGAATCTCTGCTAAGGACTCCTGTGAGGACTGCAGGGAAAGGAACTGTGAGGGGCCAGAGCTGCTGGGAGCAAGCTGCCTGGACACTGAGCAGTTGCATGAGTGAGGAGAAGAGGATATTTGCCTGAGGTAGCCTGTCCTGTTTTGAAGGCTTGAGAATGTGAGTGTTTACTACATTAACTACATGTGCCAACTTCATAACTGCTGTGTTGGCTTTGACTTTCTGGTTTTGGGACTCAGTTTTCTGGTATTTGAATAAATACTCTAGCTATATTTCCCATGTAGAGAGCCTGTTACATTTTGTGATTAATAACAATATCAGCATACTTATAGTTACTGTAGGCATTGTGAATATTATGTTGTTGATA
>JAQQSW010005441.1:0-14193 GCA_028646575.1 Pseudocheirus occidentalis | reverse complement strand
TTTTTGGCTTATCAAAACAAACATAGTTGGTTGTGCTTATCTGCTTCTGTGCATGGTGTACCTAACCTATTACGCTGATCAAGCTTGCTTCTTCTTACCCAGTACCTCACTGTTTTTTTGACAATTATGGCTTCATGTTATAGGTCGAGATCAGGTACTGCTAGAACCTTTTTGTTCCCCTTTTCTTTTCTTTGATTTCTTTGGTGCTTCTTCTAGATGGGTTTTGCTATTTTTCATAGCTCTGAAAAGTAAGTAATCTAGTAATTCGATTGGTATGGCAACAAATGAGCAAATTAATTTAGGTCATATTATTATTTTTATTATCTTGTCTTGGCCTACCCTTGAGCAATTAATGTTTCTTCAACTGTTTGGATCTGCCTTTGTGTAAGGTGTTTTATAATTGTGTTCGTATAGTTCTTGTATATGTCTTGGTGGGCAGACTCCTAAGTATTTTAGACTGTCAGTAGTTATTTTAAATGGAATTTCTCTTTTATCTCCTCCTGCTGAGTTTTATTGGTAATATATAGAAATGGAAAGGACATCTTTCTTTGTTTCTTTCTTTGTTTCTTAATTTCTTTCTTTGTTTCTCTCTAATGTTTAACAATTACATTTCCTTCAACTATTCTTCTCACAGAGGTCATATGAATTAGTGCATTTGTAGAGATGTTCAAAGACTGGAGGCCCACATTTTAATTTGAAAGTAATTTATAACCAGAATTGGAGGTGGAGGGTGATAATTTTGAGAGGCAACTTAGGCTTTTTGATTCTTCTCTTTCCCCCACTCTTTAATTTATCTAGAAATATGAAAATAATCATGGGTACATCAAGTGTTGAGAAATAAAAGTATCTCAGACTCATACAATCATCTTAAAAATCAGCTTTTGAAATTGTTTGGGGTTGGAGGATGTAGATGACAATTAAAAATTGATATGAGTTAAAGAAGATTTTCTAACCCCAAGTCAGATAAAAGTTTGAGACAATAAAGTGCAACTTATTAGTAGGAAGAAGTGAGTTAAAGAAAAGATTAGATCTTGTGCTATTTTTTGTTTTGTCTTTCGACTGAGCATAGTGGATAATAACTAAGGAGCTATAGTTTAGAGGATTTCAAGTCGCCATAGGAGCTGAGATGGTCAGCAATTGGTCATGGAGATCTTAAGTATAGCCACTGGGCTCTAAACTAAAAGAAAGCTAGCAAAATGCTCTCCAGGAAAAGCCAAGAAGCTGGTAGTAGAGAGATGTGAAGAGAAATTGATGTTACCTAACACCATTCCCTGAATGAGTGAATCACAGGACCATTAGGAGCATAGGACCATTAATCTAGAGCTGGAAGGAACTTCAGAGGACATCTCGTTCAATCTCTTTTATGGATGAAGCAACTGAAGCAGGGAAATCCTTGTTGTTTTCTGATTGGTGATGTAAATGTTATATAGACATCTTTCTGTATCACTCATTCCTTAGTAAAGAATTTTTAGCCCGAGGAATCCTGGAAAGGTCAACTTGATTAAAGCCATTTAGCTTTTTAAAGATGAACATAAAAATGGAATTTACACAACAGTTTCCCTGGAAATATACCAGATTTTTAAAAAAGCATGACTTTGTATCTTATTGTCCATTCTGTGCCTATGTTACAGTCTTGGCTTGACTATAGTAAGCAGCTTGGCAAGACTATGTGTGAATGTAGGTGTGTATGTGTATATACCCTCCACTATATATATGTACATATACGTGCATGTATATATGTATACATTCTCTCTCCATATATATGTGTATGTATGTATGTGATTAGTGAACCTTACACCAGGGTGGTAACTGTGTGTATCTCTCTCTCTCTAATGTATATACAAACATATATTTTATAGTGACTATATAGTCACCAATCTGTCAAGACTGTGTGTATATAAACACACACATATGTATGTGTATGTATATTTTCTCTATATACACAATGCACACATATTTTCATTTGTTTATGTGTAAATATGTCTGTATATGTGCATATATATGTGAATACACATGCACATTATATGTAAATATATAAATATACATATATACAACATAATATTTACAATTTACAATTACAATTACAATATATTTACAATATAATTATTGAACCTTCCCAACTTGGAAAGTTCCTAATCTTTCCTCCAGATAGCCTAATTTTACATTCTAGTTGTTTTTTTTCATTAATTGGTCTTATTTGATTAATTGTTTTTAATACATAAGGAGGGAACTGTGTGTGTATGTATATGTCTCTCCATGTGTGTATATTCAAATAATCCTCTTTTTTTTCCAGAAGTATTTATGTGTAAGGCAGAAGTAGCATTGGAAGGTATGATTATGCCCTTTATCTATGTAAGTGGTTGTTGATGAGTCATTTTTCAGTCATGTCCAACTCTTTGTGACCCCATTTGGGGCTTTCTTGGCAGAGGTATTGGAGTGATTTGCCATTTCCTTCTCCCGCTCATTTTACAGAGGAATAAACTGAGACAAACAGGGTTAAGTGACTTGCCCAGGGTCACACAGCTAGTAAGGGTCTGAAGTCAGTTTTCAACTCAGGAAGATGACTTCCTGACTCCAGGACTGGCCCTTTATCTGCTGTACCACCTAGCTGCCCATGTAAATAGAGATACATAAATATTAATGAAATATTTAATTACAATCCTCCGCTTAAGTACTACTTTTATACTTAATCATGCTGTGGAAAGAATATTGGATTTTCAAAGACTCTACCACTTGGACCCAAGCTCTGGCAGGTTCTGTCAAGATGAAAAGGCTTCAAGTATGGGCTTTTGATGGAATTTATGTCTATTGTCCAGTGTTCAACTTAACAAAGCTTGGAAAAATATATCACAGGATATATTAGTTAGGTCTCAATTAGTACAAACAATGAATCTCATAAAGTGATTATGTATTTGAATTTGTACTGTCTGAAGCTCTAATGATGTTTACATAGTAATTGGTTACAGACTAATGAAAATATACAATAGATTAATTACTGAGCATTACTCAGGTCCTAGCTGTAGTTGACCATCAGATGGGTGTGGGAACTGAACCACACTGACTCCATCCTCTGTCTCTATTCTGGCTCTAGCTCAGTCTATCCAATTTGGAGTCTAGTACAACTTCTGTCTTGTGAGAAAACTTTATTCAATTATGGGAACTGGGAGAAAATCTTATTGTATTGCTTGAACCTAGTCATGGATGACTGGGAAGCTGGACCATCTCTACCTGTTGCTTAGAGACTCTTAACTTAGGACCTAGGTTATACTGAACAGAAACCCAGTCAGATCCAAATATTATTGCAAGGAGTTTTCTCAGAATTATACCTCTTATGTAATCCATATGACTTATCTGAAACCTAGCCCCATACTGGTTAATCAGGTATTGTTGGCAGATTCCTTTGATTGAATATGGACACTAGAGGGAGAGTGAGACATCTCTTTTTCTGATTTCAGGGAATTGGACCTGGTTTGCTTTCCCCTTCCCAACTTGGAAAGTCCCTAATCTTTCCTCCAATCAGATAGCCTAATTTTATACTCTAGTTAGTTGTATTTTTTATTAATTGGTCTTATTTGATTAATTATTTTTAATACATAAAAATTAGTCTCATTTTATTTGGGGGTCTTTGGACTGACTGGGGAGTCCATTGACCTATTTATTATGTCTGTTCTGCTAATAAATTGTATAGCTCAGATTGTTTCCTCAGTAGCTATTAGTTATCCACCACAAGAGGTTGAATTTTTAGTCTAATAAGAATAATAGGATTGTGATCTGTGCTAATGGAGTGTGTTAATGAAATCACAGACCCATAAAGCAGTGAAGTATGTGCATTTAAATGATAGTAGGATGGAGAGCCCCACAGTTCACTTTTGCTGACATAATATTAAAAGACCTATATGGATGGATCTCTTATGGAGACTATTGAAAGGATGTTGACTAGACATATACAGGAGACTCTGTGGGTGAGTTGAACTCTGCTACATTGAAGGGCATACATAAATTGATGAGATTACGGAGGTGCAAAAGTATACATTATCTACTAAGCCAGTCAATAATGGAATCATGCAGATGTGCGAAAACTATAAATAATGGCAAATTAGAGTTGATGCATCTAACATTACATTTTATTGTGCTCCTCCTCCTTCTCTTCTTCCTCTTCTCCCTTTCTCTACATGGGGATTAATACTCTTACATGTGGGGGCTCTATCCAAAGCAATATAAATTTTGATGGTTTATACTTTGCAATATATTGTGGCATTTGTGGGCTAGATTTCTTCCTTCCTTCCTTGTTTATTCTGTCATTATGGTTCCCCCCTGGAAAAAATGGGGCTATTAACTCCTTTGTTTCATGGAGTTTTCATTTAAGACTTCTTGAACTATAGCTCTGGGAAACCAGGCTTTGATAAAGCCCATTGGGATTCAAACGGAGTTACTTAACTATTGACTTCAACCTGAAACAGTCAGTGGTCTCAGCACTGATTGATGATGGTTTGTTGAGTATACTATGGAAGTGTTCAGACCATCACTCTAGGATCATATCCTTGTCAGTAATCAATGGGACCCCATTAGCACTGAGTAGTTGAGATGCACCATAGGTCTTTGGCCCACAAATAGCCTTCAGGGCATCATAAAAGCATTGCCTGGAGAAGTCCATCAGCATTGTAAGTCAATTTCATGAAGGCATGCTTGGCCAGTTTCTAGATAATGGACAAAACTCTTATGCCTTCCCAGTTAGCAATGGAATAAAGCAAGGCTGTGTGCTTGCACCCATGCTTTTTAGCATGATGTTTTCAGCCACGTTGTCAAATGCTTTCAATGCAGATGAACACAGCATCAAGGTCAGCTACTGCACTGATGGTAAATTCTTCAACTTGAAAAGGCTACAAACTAAGACCAAAGTGGAGGGAGTGTTGGTGCATGATTTTTTGTTTGCAGATGATTGTGCACTCATTGCAGACTCTGAAGCTGAGATGCAACAAAATATGGACCAATTCTCTACTGCTTGTGCTAATTTTGGCCTAAAAATTAACACCAAGAAAACACAGGTGCACCATCAGCCACCACCACATGGGACCACTGTTTATAGTAAATGGAGAAGTTTTAAATGCTGTGGATAAGTTCACTTACCTTGTTAATGTACTTTCCAGGGATGTACACATTGATAATGAGGTTGACAGACCCATTGCTAGAGCTAGCTCAATGTTTGGGAAGCTCTGAAGGAAGGTGTGGGAGAGAAGACGTATTAGACTGACTACCAGACAGAGCCATGGTGCTGACCTCATTATTGTATGATTGTGAAACCTGGACAGTCTACCAGAGCCATGTCAGGAAACTGAATCACTTCCATTTGGATTGTCTTAGGAAGATTCTGAAGATCACTTGGCAGGATAAGGTACCAGACACAGAGGTCCTTATCTATCTAAACTGCCAAGCATTATCACTCTGCTTCAGAGAATGCTAATCCAATGGGCTGGCCACCTTGTTCAAATGCAAAACATATGTGTAAAAAAAGAATTGTTTTATGGAGAACTCACACAGGGCAAGTGTTCACATGTTGGTCAGAAGAAGCAATATAAGGATGCTCTCAAGGACTCTGGAATTGATTATGTGACATGGGAGACACTGGCACAAGACCGCTCAGCATGGCATGCCCACATCAGAGAAGGTTCTGTGCTCTATGAGCAAAGCAGAATTGAAACAACTCAAAGGAAAAGCAGGATGCACAAATTTGGGCATTCCACCCCAAATGTTCACACAATTTGTGCCCAACCTGTGGTAGAACATTCCGAGCTGGTATTGGTCTGATCAGCCACAGTCAGACACATTGAAGCTTGACTTTAGGATAATGATATCATTTTGGTCCTCTTCGAGAACACAGGACAACAACCAACCAACTTGATTATGCTTTTAAGCCCAAATCACTCTGGCTGTACTGACTGGCCAACAACAGGTCCCAGACTAACCCTCATTTGCTAATTGTTTGGGTTTTGACAACTCAGAGTGAGTGTAAATAGCAATTGTTTCTGTTCTGGTCAGAAACTCTGAGAGTCTTCCCCTCCCAGACTAATTCTTTTGTGAAGGTAAATTAATCTTTTGCCTTGGTAGTGTACTTTAATTACTGAATGGGTGTTTCCTCAGACAAATTGAAACCTGGTTAAGACCTAACTTAAGAAGGTCAAGCTCTCCCACTGCATCCAGGCCATCTCTAGTCTCCCTGACCTATGTCTTGTCACTGGACTCCAGTTACTCTGGAGGAGAGAGTGAGGCTGATGACTTTGAGCAGCTTTAGTTTATTCAAATCCAATTGACTTGAAAGTCAAGATATCCTCCTGATGTCATCGGTGCTCTTTGCCAACAACAGACAAGCAACAACAATAACAACAACACTTTACTGTGTAGAGATTACATGGAGATCTCAGTGCTGTCTAAGAATATAAATCTAATAAATCTCTTTTTTTCTATCAGTGAATCTTTTATTTTATGTGGATAATTCTATCAGTGACTCCTGTGCCTTGATACAAAATGCTAATAATGAGGAGAATCTCTAGGTCTTCTAATGGTAAATCAGCAAATTTTCTAAAACTGTTCTGCTCTAGACTTTTATACTACTTCAGTGGTTCCATATCTTTGAATTTTTATCTTCGTAAGACATTAAATTTAGAGCTAGAAAGGGTCTTGCATGTTATCTAGGAGCTTACATAGTGGAGAAGGCACCAAGCCTAGAGTTAGGAAGACGGGAGTTAAAATCTGGCCTCAGACACTTGCTGGCAGTGTGGTTCTGATCAAGTCACTTAATCTCCCTCCATCTGCCCTGTTTTCCTCAACCATAAAAAAGGGGATGATAATGTCACCGATCTCGTAGGGTTGTTGTGAGGATCAAAATGAGATATTTGTAAGGCAGTTAGTGCAGTGTCTGGCATATATTAGGTGCTTAATAAATGTTTGTTTTCTCTCTTCTATCTAGTCCAACACTCTTATTTTATAGATGATTATTGGACAGGGCAAGTGATTTGCCTGAGGTCACACAGGATCTAAATGTTAGACTTAGAATTCAAACTCAGGTCTCTGATGTACTATGTTTCTTAGCAAGTATTTCTTTTTCTAAGACATCCTGAAAAGATGAGACATGTAATTCTTTTTTAAAAATTTATTTATTTTCTTTTAGTCTACAACATTCAGTTCCACAATCCCTTTAGTTCCAAATTTTCTCCCTTCCTTCTTCCCCTTCCCCAATGGTATGTAATTTGATATAGGTTCTACAAATACCTTCACATTATAAACACTAGTCAAGTTGTAAAGGATTGTAACCAATGGAGTGAACAGTGAGAAAGAAGGAATGAAACAAAACAAAACACAAGAGAGAAAGAGCAAGTAGTTTGCTTTAATCTACATTCAGACTGTACTTCTTTCTCTGGATGTGGATATCCCTTTCCATCATGAGTCTTTTGGAGTTGTCTTCTAACCTTGCATTGAAGAGAGGAGCCCAGTCTACCAAAGTTAGTTAAAACATGTAGTTCTTAAAGACAATTGGAGGAAATGGAGCTTACACAAAAGAATTCCTGAGGAAGAAGCTGACTTTTCTTGAAAAGGAAACTGACTTTTTATTCTGGGGATATTATATACTGAGCCCTTGACCTATGAATATAAATGCTACTGTCCAGGCTCCACAAACTGTAGTATTCTTTGCATAAGTGAGCCTCTCTTGGGAATCTGTGAGTCCTCTGAAGGACCTTCAGTACTGCAGTTATGGGAAAACTACCAGTAAATTATTTTCACTTCAAATCTTTCATCTCACAGCATTGACATTCAAATTTAAATCAAATGAAATGTGTTGTAGGCATAGAGACTGCTACAGCAAAGTGAGTACTCTGATGACAACCAGAAAACCCAGGTGACATTCTGGAAAACCAAGCAAATCTAGAATTTCCCCTAAATTTAGAGCTGCATATCCTAATCAAGAACTCTGAGACAAAATGTTCAAACTCCAGCTGATTGTAATCTGATCTTTGCCATCTGCAGCAATCAGTTGTTGCCAGAGGGAAGATTTATCTAATATAGTAAAGGGTAGTGAAGTCATTCAGAATGGAAGGTACTGGGCCATTTATATAATTCTTATCCCACTTAAGCTTCAAAAATCATTCTTCTGAAGGGCTAAATGACCTTAGTTTAAATTCCAATCCAAATCACATCACTTTATGCAATTCTATTAGCAGAGATGGACAGAATCATCATTAGGCTTAATAATAAAGCATTTTAACTTTCATCCTTAGTGCTGAAGTCTTCTGTCTGGGGGAAGCTTTGCCTGGAAGGCCCCCTTTTTATTTCAAAAACTGCTCACACAGTGACACTTTAACAGAAAAGTAGATGCCACCCAGAGCACTTATTAGTTTAACAAGCCCTTGACTGAACTGAAAGAACCAATGCATCCCCTCACTTCTGTGCCAATGTCACACATTCCATTCTTGAATTTACCACCAAAATCTCTCAGCGTACTGCTCCAGGTACAGAAGACACAAGTATACCCTGTAATTGCTGTGGAGTGCTGCTTTTTCCTTACTCTGTCTCTTCATAATTTCTGACCATTTGGGTATTCAAGTATGACAGAAATATCTCTTCCTTAGCCCCTTTCAATTACCCAGATTTACCTGAGACTTTTACAACAATTTAAGTAGAAAGTAAAGGGACAGTATAAATCACTTGGAAACATTTCCCTATGCAGGGTCAGTGTAGATCTTTGCCTTGTTTGCTGACATGATATAGGCTGGTTAGAAAGAGAAAAGGCTGATAATGGTGAGTGTGAGCAGTAGGAAAAGTGAAGAGTACGTTTGTGTGAGGTGAAGGTGGAGTGTGAGAAAGAAGGATATGAAGCAACAGTAGAAGCAGAGGACGAAAGGGAATGATCCACAAGGTAGGGCTCGTGGCCTTGTTGACTGAGGACCTGGGCCAATGTGCCCTCATGCTGACCCAGACATAACACCCCTCCAAATTTACTCATTGTGTGACCTTCAGAAAGACCCAAACCAACCTTCCCGTTTCTTAGGCCATTGGCATATTGTCAAACAATAAGACATCAACACAACAGAGATGATCAGTACTAACTTTAATAGTTAATACTATTAGAGCAGCTAGGAATTATAGTGAATAGATTGCTGGGCCTGGGGTCAGGAAGACTCATCATTGTGAGTTCAAGTTTGGTGTCAGACGCTTATTAGCTGTGTAACCCTGAGCAAATCACTTAACCCTGTTTGTCTCAATTTCTTCATCCGTAAAATGAGCTAGAGAAGGAAAGGGCAAACCGCTCCAGCATCTGTGCCAAGAAAACCCCAAATGGGGTCATGAAGAGTCAGACATGACTGAAATGACTGAGCAACATCTTTAATAGACCTCATGATATACCACTTGACACAAGTACCCTTCATCTCTAATATTTTATGACTTTATATACATACAAGTAAAATATAAATCCTCATTCAAGGACCAGGGGGAACAGAAGACATTGAAGCATTGAAATAGAAAGAAGGGAGTAGCTGTTTGATATTTCCTCAAGGGAAAGAAGAGAAAGGAAAAGGGAAGACTTGAATAGGATATGTATTTCTACTTAAGACCTTCTTGTAGAGAACAAAAAGTGTAGATATCCTAATTATAGATCACAAGCAGCCTAACAAATGGAAGTTGAATTGTAACAAAAAGCGAGGAAAGCCCAGATAATAAAATCAGCAAGGTTGCTATAAATAAAACCATGCTTAGGAGCTCCTATCATGACTGATAGGCATTACAAACAGGGCGTTTGTCATGGCTTTTGGTCGTATGATATAGGCATAAGAGCTATACGAATAAGATTGACAGAGATTTGGGAATCTCACTTCTGGCAAGTGTGAAAAGAAAGGAAAAAAATTTCAGCAATCCATAGAGTAAACCTATTTCTTTTAGTAACAGATGACACTTTTGGTTGCACAAGAGGAAGACGGGTCATCCTACTAAAGGAGCAGGTGAAAGGACAGGTAGAATGTTTAACACTAGGTGGCGGTATTAGCCATTAATTGAACCTGTTCCCCTGAAAAGCTCTGTCCACAATTCAAATAGCTCTGAGCCTCCATTTACTGAAAACACTATCTCCTCCCTCTATTTAATCAGCCCGAAGCACATGACCGTAGCACGATGGAGCTGGCATCACTATGGGAAGAGACAAATATACTTGCATGTGCATAAAATTTTACTCTTTTCAGAGAATGTGTAGGAGAAACAAACAATACAAAATAGAACTTTCATACAACTGCTTACCCGCAGTATTTCCTAAACCCAAGTTATCTCTAGACAGTACACATAGGTATGGTCCAAAGAGTTCTAGTAAGTCCCCAAACCTGGTGGGTGGGTAATTGGTGCTCTCGGTGGGATGGGTTGGTTTCTTCTTCACCACAACTGGATTCTGATTTCATGCAGAGATCTTTCCAGTTTTTGTTTTGGATGATGTGCTGGACGTTACTCTGTGTGACCCAAGCTTTCTTGTGGAAGGTGGTCTTCACATAGAAGGTGGCTATGACTATTTCTTCATTTCACAATATTCTTGCCATAAGCTGCTAGCTCACATAGCTCACAACGTACAATGTCTTCTAAGAGGCCTCTCCACTGTAATGAAATGAATTCTAGGCCTTAAGGTTGTGGGTTCAGTGCTTTACATCTGCTAGTTGCTCTTGATGAGGAAGCAGGAACAGCTATTAATAATTATCGTGGTAAATGCAGCAAAATGATCCTTGGAGTTTAATCCTTACAATAGGGTGGGAAGGAAGGTTGTATGTGAACATGCAAAGATAATGGGAATAAAGAAAATACAGCACAGTTCCTAATTTATGCCTAACTTATGGCATGTAATTGTAGTTATTGATTATGAAGAAATCAGGAACTCTGGCTTTAGATCCTGGATTAGTCTCATGCTATGGGAAATGGACCTAGGAAACCTCCAAGTGCAGAAGCTTCTGTGGTTAACATTCTTCTGTTCAGTGTACTGTTTACTGCTTATTATGGTGATGAGTTCCTTGCTTACAGAGTGGGATGAGAGGGATCAAAGACACACTTGGGCAAGGGGAGCCTGCACAGCCATTCTGCCCTCTTGTCTCTCTGACCTTGGATTAGAATTTCTGGTGACTGAGAAGCACATCAAATCGCTCTTTGTCCCTTTGGTACCTCTCACCTCCAAACTCTTGATTTTTTGGTTTTATGGTTCAGAATGACCTGAAGTACAAATCTGAATTCGTCAAATGAGGTATAGTTATTTACCTCCTGCTTTATCTGCTTCTTTATGTAGTACAGTTTATGAAGGATATTGAACATCCTTTGAAATATTGGAAGAAAATTGTCAAAGAAGAAACAAAGAACAAAAAGAATCTGAACAGGCAAAAGAGAATGTTAAACTTTCACTGGAGGATGGATAGTTGAATTATGTGACGTAGAAAAAGAAATGAAAGGGGCAGCTAGGTAGCACAGTGAATAGAGCACTAGCCTTTGAGTCAGGATGACCTAAGTTCAAATCTGTCCTCAGACACTTGATGCTAGCTGTGTGATCTTGGGCAAGTCGCTTAACCCCAGTTGCCCTACCTTCCCCCCTCCAAAAAAAAAGAAGAGAAAAAGAAATGAAGTATACTACCCCTTCCCAGCTACTCCCTACTTGAATTCACGGATGGAGTCCCCAAGGAACATCGCTACTCAGGTACTAGCCTTATATTTAGAGTGTAAGGGTGGTGACACTGAGTAGGATACATGTGTGGCAAAGGTCATTCACAATTTCTGGTACTTCTAGGCCTGGAAATCTTTTTTCCTTTTGTATACTCTTTATTTACCTTCCTTTGGTTGTAATAGTTCTGCTGGAGTGTAGGGTGTATTCAAGGGACACTGGTATCTCTGGTATGATGGTTGCTGCACCTTTTTCAAGGCTCTTTTCCACTTTGGGTATCTACCTGACTCACCCTTTTCTCACCTGTGACTCCAAGAAGCTGTCACATGCACTGCGGCCACACCCCTGTAAACTTTCTGCAGATGGGCTAAACTAGGTTGAAAGCAACCAAGGGGTCTCGAGCCTGTCAGTGAATTGGGGGAGAGGGATCTATACTGAGCATGTGAAGACTTCCCCTGGCAGAATGGGCAGATAGGAACAATCTGTGCCAATGACCACAAAGGCAGCAGGAGCAGGTGCTGTGGAGAGCTTAGAGCTTGGTTAGATATCAAAGACGCCAAGGCCATCCACTGCATCTCCTCATCCTCACTTGTCTAGACTTTTGTCCTGCCATGGGACTCTGAGGACTGGAAGAGAGAGTGAGATCGACTGTGCAACTCTGTCTCATTCGTATCTAATTTAGGTTTGAGTTAAAAGAAATCTCACATACACCATTTTACCTTTTTTACTTACCTCAAAGTCCTGTGACTACGGGTAAGTGACAAAGCAAGAGGCGTGGATACACTGGGAGCTGAGTCACCACCTTGCACACAGGCGTTTTGGGCCACAGAGTCTTCTTCTCACAGTGAGATTTGGCCTGCCTTGGTGTCTGAGCAGCCTTTTTAAAGGATTGCACTGCTCATCTCCTGGTGTGAAGAAGGGTCTGAAAAGGGTGCCCTAAAAATTACGTGCTTCACCTGTGGCAGATGGGGATCCCACCCTACAGTCAAAACACAAAAAAAGGTACAAAAACTTTTGCAAGGATGATTCCACAGACCATAAGTACATGGAATGTGCACAAGCTTTTGGACAACGTGAAATCCAATAGTCTTGAAAGATGAACAGCTCTTGTGAGAAAATTCAGCAGATGTTGTATCCAAATAGCAGCCCTAAATGAAACAAGGCTGGCAAATGAAGGCCACCTTACTTCTAAAGAACTACTTCACTTTCACTTTTATAAAAATAATAACCAAATTTATCTGGAGGAATGAAAAGTTAAGAATATCAAGGAAACTGGTGAAAAAAATGGAATCAAAAAGGGCCTAGCAGTACCTGATCATAAACTATGTTCCAAAGCAGTAATCATTAAAACAGTTTTGTTCTGGTTAAAAAATTAGAAATGTTGATCCGTAGAACAGATTAGGTATATAACATATGGAAGCAAATGAACACAGAGGCCTAGAGATTAATAAGTCCAAAGAATCCAGGTACTAGGTAAGAACTTATTATCTGACAAAAATTTTTGGGAAAACTGAAGTCTGACAGAAAATATGTACAAATGTCATTTGAACAATAGGCTCCAAATAGATATATGACTTAAGATGTAAAGAGTGACATCATAGGCTTATTAGGGGAGTATGCAAGAAATTACCTGTCAGATTTATGTGGACAGTTGAAGAGTTCATCATCAACAAGAGGAGATTTACAGGAGGTAAAATGGATAATTTTGATTACATAAAATTAAAAACATTTTGTACCAAACAAAAATAACATAGGTAAAATTAGAAGGAAAGCAGGCAACTGGGGAAAATATTTATAGAAAGTTTATCTGAAAAAGATCTCACTTCCAGGATATCTAGGAAACTTAATAAAATTTATAAGAATAAAAGCAATTTTACAGTTGATAAATGGTCAAAAGATATGACTGGTCAATTTTCAGAGGAAGAAATACAAGCTACCACTTAGTCATATGAAAAAATTATCTAAATCACTTATTATTAGAAACATTCACATTATAAAAATTCTGAGAAACCACCTCACCTATCAAATTGTCTAAGATGACAAGAAAAGAACAACACCAATGCTGCAGGGCATATGGGAAAACAGATACACTATTGATGGAGTTGTGACCTAGTAAAAACCATTCTAGGTAAACATTCTAGTAAAACCAGCACTAGATCTATACTTCAGAAAGATTAAATAAGGAGAAAAAGGGCCTATATATACAAAACCATTTATAGCAGCTCTGTGTGTGTGTGTGTGTGCGTGTGTGTGCGTGTGTGATGACAAAGACTTGGAAACTAAGGGGATGCCTATCAGTTGGGAAGTGGTTGAATAGGCTATTGTATATGAATATGATGGAATGCTATTATGCTGGAAGAGATGATGAAGATGATGGTTTCAGAAAAACCTGGGAATAATTGTACAAACGGTTGCAAAATGAAGTGAGTAGAACCAGCAGAATAATCTATTATAATATCAATAATATTGTAAAGATAATAATCTCTGAAAGACTTAGGTCCCATGATTCAAACAATGACCAACCA
>JAQQSW010005440.1:0-14193 GCA_028646575.1 Pseudocheirus occidentalis | reverse complement strand
AGGGCTCTGAAGCAGCCCAGTGGGGGCCGCTGTGGCTCTCAGCCGTTCCTGCTGCAACAGCCGCCTCCCGCTGCCTCCTTGCCCTGGGAGCAGTTTGGCCGGACCTGCTATTCTCCTTCCCAGTTAGCAAAATCCACTGACCTTTCTCTTAGCCTTTTTGTCTTCTGGCCTGATAAATGTGGTAACTCTGCCTCCAGTGCAGCGATCTGCTCTCCTATAGTCGCGGTTCCTCGCCCGATGTCCCAGGGCCTGAGCCGGCTGGGTTTCGGCCACGGGTCCCAGACTGCTGTGAAGAGCCCTGCCTGCTGCGCTGCCTGTAGCAATAGATGTGCTTTCTTGTGGAGAGTTTTGGAGCTTGAAAATCTGTTTAGCGTCCCATTTTATGAGTTTTTCAGCGTGTTTGTGTGAGAGCTGTGGTCCTTTGCTGCTTCTATGCCGCCATCTTGGCCCAAGAGAGCACTCTGATGTTTGCAGTGCACTTTATACACATCCCTTGGACATCACAACCATCTGATGAGACAGATAGTATCCCCATTTTCAAAATAGGAAAACTGAGGCCCTTAGGAATTAAGTGACTTAACCAAGTTCATACAGCTAGTGAGTGTAAGAAGCAGGCTTTGGGGCCAGACTTCTCCTGACTCCAAACCTAACATACTTTTTTTTTTTAACTATTTTTTTTATGAATTTAATAATCATCAACAGTTCACAAAAATCCAGTGTGCAAAGAACAGCTCTGAAAGCTGTAAGAATCTACATTTCTTAGACTTTGCCAAAGAGGCAATTTGTTTTGTTCAACTTTGTATGTTTGTCACAAGGATTTTGTTTTTCTTACAGGTTTTGGTTTTTTCTTATGGAGAAGTGAGAAGGAGAGAAAATAGATCTCTGTTCATTGAAAAATTTTCATTTAAAACTGCAAAGAAGGGGCGGCTAAGTGGCACAGTGAATGGAGCACCAGCCCTGGAGTCAGGAGGACCTAAATTCAAATTTGACCTCAGACACTTATCATTTACTAGCTGTGTGACCTTGGGCAAGTCACTTAATCCCAGTTGCCCTGCCTTCTCCCCTCCTAAAAGGAAAAAAAAAACTGAAAAAAGGGGGAGTGTACATGAGTGAGATGTTACATTGTTTTTTAAGTATCAGTTAAGTTTAATACATTAGTACCAAAGTTGTCCTGTTTGTGTCCCCTTCTGAACTTTTTTGCTTTCTTCTGTTTTTGATTACTACTCTGTTTTTTGGCATCTCTATTACTTCCCACTTAGTCACATTCTTTCCCCTCTTCCCCCAAGATCTAACCACCAGTGAGCTTTCCAAATGCCACTGCTTTGTCCATCAGAGTGCTCCCTACCAGGGAAGTTCTCTCTTCAACCAAAGTGAAGCCTCTACTCCCTTCATATTTGGAGACAAAGGGATGGAGAAAATACATTTTCCTCTTCCTTTCTGCAATACTAAGATTTTTGTAAGACAACAGCTGAGCATCCTAGAGATCATGGGCTTCTGGCCTGAAAGAGGGGGCAGGTAAGAGGCATTTCATAACCCAATTCCTGAAAACTAAGCAGTGCATCACTTGGGTGCCTGCTCAGCTCTGCTCTGAACCAGCTGGAACAAGTTAGGAAGTTGAGGGAGCCACTGGTAAAAGAACCTCTGTAATTAGTGGTCTTTCAGCACCTCCGTTAGGGCTCTGATTGCCCCTAGGTAACTATTCATTTCAAGATTAACGTTGGTGTTTGGAGCCAGAGATCAATGCAGGTGATCTTAGAGGTTGTTTTGTTTATAGTTCTTAAGCCAAAATTATAGTACTTTTATAAGAGGCAAAAAGGATTCCTGATTTTCTGATATGAGGCTTTTTTTGAGTACAGTTGTAAAAGCTAAAGATGCTTATTTTCCTGGAGGAACATGGGCAGATTCCAGTAGGGAAGTTAACCCAAGAATGCAGGCCCTTCTGCCTTAGTTTCTTCATCAGGGAAATGAATTACAGAGCAGGGAAGGGCCATTTCAACTCTCACATTTTATAGCAGGGGAAATGATTCAGCCAGAGTCACAGGAGAGCTAATGGCACAGCTGGTACTGAAGCTGTCAGCCCCCAGCTCCTCTGTCCAGGACTCCCCAGCCCCATAGTGCCTCCTTTCCAAGGGAGCTGAGCAAAGGAGGGAGGGTTTGTCCAAATGGTGAGGACAGATTTTCAAAAACCCTCCCTGTCTCTCTCTCCCTCTCTTTCTGTCTCTCTCTGTCTCTGTCTCTCCTCTCTCTCTGTCTCTCTCCTCTCTCTCTGTCTCTCTCTCCCTCTCCATCTCTCCTCTCTGTCTCTCTCCTCTCTCTCTGTCTCTCCCTCTCCGTCTCTCTCTCCTCTCTCTCTGTCTCTCTCTCCTCTCTCTCTGTCTCTCTCTTCTGTCTCTGTCTCTCTCTTCTCTCTCTGTCTCTGTCTCTGTCTCCCTCCATCTCTGTCTCTTCTCTCTCTCTCTCTCTCTCTCTCTCTCTCTCTCTCTCTGTTTCTCTGTCTAGCTTTCTCTGTTTTCTCAGTGCTTAGCACAGTGCATTTATTATGTAAGACTCTTAGTATGCATTGGCTGCATGTTGAATGAATGACTTCCCCCCCCACTGGAAACAATAATAATAATAATGATAATCATAATAGCATCTAACACATGCAGCGCTTACTGTGTACCAGGCACACTGTTAAGTGCTTTTAACATGTTGTCTCATTTGATCCTCACAACAACCCTGGGAGGTAGTAGGTGCTGTTCTAATTCCCCAAATGAGGAAACTGAGGCACACAAGTTGACTTGTCCAGGGTCACACAGCTAGGAAGTGTCTGAGACTGGATTTGAACTCAGGGTCTTTCTGACTCCAGGCCCAGTGCTGTGCACACGATGGTGCCCCCTATCTGCCCCTGCACATCTAGGAAATCCCTGAGCTTGACCAGCAGGAGGAGGAGGATGGCCTTGTCTTACATAAGGGGAAAAGCCTGGGGTTAGATTGTGTTGAATCAAAATGTCTTCTTAAGAATTACTGACTTTGACTTAACATTTTCTCATCACTTGAGCCTCACAGCAGCCTTGTGTGGTGGGTGGTACAGGTGCTGACCCAGATGAGGAAGCTAAACCTTCCCAGGTTAGCCCTCTTAGAGAGGCCTCCCTCTGAGTACAGCACCCCATCTGCTGCACCAGGCTGCTTCCTTCTGCCCCTTGGGAACACTTCACTGGGAAACATAAGCAGCACCCCACAAGGGGAAGCCCCAGGGCTGAGATGTCTGACCTTCAGGGATCACTTCCCTCATTAATGCACTCTGCCGGCTCCCTGGGATCTCTTGGATCAAGTGGAAATATGAATGCCTCTGGCATTTAAAGCTCTTCCCAACCTGCCCCAGCCTTCCTTCTTACACATTTCTTCCATCCATGCACTCCGCAGTCTTGCCAGATTGGCCTCCTAACTGTTCCCCCAAATGATCATTTGTCTCTCATCTCTGTGCCTGTGTACAGATTGTCCCCCATGCCAGGAATGCACTCCCTCCACAGCCCTGCCTCCTAGAATCCCGGATTTCCTTAGGTCAGTCAACAGTCACAAACATTTATCAACATCTTCTTGGGTCAGACATCATACTGAGCACTGAAAATACAAAGGTAAAAGCATTTCATTCCCTCAGAGAACTTCCGTTCTCATCCAAGAGACCCCATGTAAATAACTAGGGACACACAAGATAGGAAGGAAGGTGATGAAAAGGAATCTGAACATTTAAGCAGCTGGGTGGCATGCAGGACTTAGAGGCACAAGAGACCTGAATTCAAATCCTGCCTCAGAAACTTGCTTGCTGTGTGAGCCCAGGCAAGTCACTTAACCACTTCCTCTCCTGTAAAATGAGTCTAATAGCCATACCTATGTCACAGGGTTATACTGGTCAAAAGAGTTAACATATGCAAAGCACTTTAGAAATGTGGTTGCTATTTTATATCTGGTTTGGATATAACTTTGTATTTCACTGTCTCTTCCAGGTAGACTGTAAGCTTCTTGAGGGCAAGACTGGTTCACTTGTCTCATTGTATCCCTGCTTATATGTAAGCATATATGCTAGGTGGTGTATGTGTGTGCGTTGTGTATATGAAGTGTGTATGTGTAGATACATCTATACACACACACACACACTTTATCAATATTTGTTGACTAATTGGGGAGACTGAGTAGAGTCCATAGGAACACGAGCATAGCTGGGAATTGAGAAACCCACAAGTAGAATCTTGCCACAGGTCTCTTGCCCATCACTAGCTGTACAGGAAAGTGAAGCTCCAGCCTCCTCTTCAGTCACTTCTTAGACACTCTCTCCATCTGTGGGAAGAGACAAAGAGACTGCTGGCTGGAGGGGCTCCTTCCCTTGCTGTGTCTTGCTTTCCAGAGCCACAAACACAGACCTCAACATGTTGGGTATTTGCCAGTGAGTAACCCCTCATACCAGCCTAAAGGTTTTCACTGAAGCTGGTTTTACAGGAGAGTGTTTTGTGGACTTGAGAGGCTTCTGGCCATCTTTTGCTGAATGACACAGGGAGAGAGCCAGTGCCCTGGGCCTGAACCTGATGCTTGAAGTAGTCCCTTTGGTCTGCAGGCCCCGAGGCTCAAAAGGAATGTTTGGGCTGCAGCTGTACTGCAGCGCATGGAAGCTGGTTCCCTGGCGCCTCTTACAACTTCCCTTTGACCTATTTTGGGATGGGGAAATTGAGAGGAAGGGGTGAAATGATTTGTGATAGAGTCGCCAGACTGAGACATGACGTGCTCCCAGTGTTATATCCGTGTGTCACGTGATCGGTCCCTGCTTAGGAATGAGGCAGGCAGAACTTTGAGCCTTTTTGGTCTTTGACCAGATCAGAAACTGAGCCGGGGGAGTTTAGTCAGATCAGGGCAGCAGAGTCTGGTCAGTCCATGTTGTTTCCTCTTCTCCGCATCTGTTTGACCTCAAGACCTTGGTTTATTCTGGGAGATTTCCTGGCTGAATCCTAAAGCGTGGGTGACAAGAGAGTATGATCAAGGGCTATGTAACACAGACCTACAGGGCAGGATAAAGGATGTAGTCGGAGAGACCTGAATTCAGATTCTCCCTCAGACATCTTCCAGGTTGGATGTAGACAAGCTGCTCAGCCTCCCCAGGCATCACCTTCCTTCTCCCTCACACAGGGGAAGGGAAGCAGCCGTGCCTTTGGTTTCGCTGGGAGAGAGACTTGACGCTCAGGGAGTGACATCACCCTGGCACAGTCCAGGCAACCCACAGGTTAAGTCACCTGGTCACTAAGTGGCTGCATAGTGCCCAGAGCACTGGCTCTGGAGTCTGGAAGACTTCTCAGTGTAGCCCTAGGGCCCCAGGTGATCTTGAGGCCACAGGTTCCACTTAGTTCAGATCTGACGTCAGACTTACTAGCTTTATGTCCCCAAGTAAGTGACTTCATTGCTGTTTGCCTCAGTTTCCCTCATCTGCAGAATAGGGATAACAGCAGCCCCCAGGATTGTGAGGGGCTTAGCCCGGCCCATCGGCTGTACGTGCTACATGAATGTTTGTTCCCTCCTAGGGTCACAAGGGCCAGCACGGTCAGCAAAAGTCATCAGAGGCAGAGCTAAGCTTGGCACTTCCCAGCTCACAGGCTGGCAACCATCCGCTCGACCTCGCTGCCTCTCTCACAAGAGAGACGGCAGATACAAAGACATGCTTTTTGAAAAGTCAGGGCATTTATGACCTGTGGTGATTCAGCCCCTTTTCCACCTCCACAAACCAGAATTGCCATGAATCACTTGAGACTGTCAAGTAAAGGATGCCGGGTAGCACAGCCAGGGATCCATCAAGGGTCCGTAGAAGGCCCCAGACAATGCCCACCCTCAGCCTCCAGTCCAGGGGGTTAATAATCCCCAGGGTACCAGCCCCTACCCCTCTCAGAAGGCTCTTTCTTCCACCTGCCTTTGTCTGCCTTCCTGCTGGCCAACATCAGTCACAGCTCCCAGAAAGCCATTGTGGCTTATCCGGGCACATCTCCGTGCAGGACCATTTGGCGTCTGGCGCCATGAGGGGGTCACCGGAGAAGCAGGCTCACAGTCCCTGGGAAGGGGCTGGAGATCTACGCTGCCTGTGTCCAGGAGACTCGCCTTTGTACTTTCTTACAGGCACCTGTCTCTTGGGTGAGTTTTTCAAAAGAGGCCGTAGGGACATTATCAGGGTTTGGTTCACTGTAGATCTAACTTTAGGAATTCAGATGAGCTGCTCTGCTCGGGCCCCATCGGTATCCTTGGCAACACTGCTGAAAGAGTGAAACAGGCAACTGGGCAGTTTGTGTGATATTGATGATGTTCCTTGGGGGTCAGGCCTGGGCAGGCATCCCTGCCAGGCTTGGGAAACCCGCAGGACACGTGTTCTGTCTGCCCCCCTGCTGGCAAGCACTGGGATTTTCACCCCCTGTCCTTCATTAAGCAGCAGCCTGTGGTGGTGAAGCGGCACTTGGAGATGGTCTAGTCCAGGGGTTCTTTTATTTGATGCACTCGGAGAAGGAGTCATCAGACTGCCACAGGAGTGCACGACACCCAAAACTAAGAACCCTGATCTCATCTGACCATCTGACCTTCTTTTTATTTTATTTTTTCACTAAACAAAAAGCTGTTTTCTCTTCCTCTTCCCTATTGGGGGAAAAAAAGAAAACAGTCTTTCTAACAAATACGCCTAGACAAGCAAAGCAGCCTCCCTTTGTTGGCTGTGTCTAGAACAGAATGTCTTTTTCCATGCATGTCATCGCTCACCTCTCTGCCAAGCCATGGCCTGCACCCTTCATCATGGGTCCTCTTGACTCATGTTTCACTAATGCTTTGTGTTGACCAGAGTTCTTACATCTTTCAAAACTGGTTGTCTTTACAGTGTGGTTATTGTATAAATTATTCTCCTGCTTCCAATCCATTTTAACCTTTCTTCCCAGGTTTCACTAAAACCATATGCAATCATTTCTTTAGCCATTCCCCAGTAGATGAGCACCCCTTAGTTTCCCATTCTTTGCTACCACAGAAAAAGCTGCCATAAATATTTCTGTACACGTAGTTTCTTTTTCTCTCTTTGAATCATAGTAGTGATACTGCTGCCAACTTTCTCATTTTATAGATGACAAAACTGAGACCTAGTGAACTTAAGTGACTTGCCCAGTGTCAAATAAATAGTGTCATTCATGGGATTTGAACCCAAGGCCTCTGACTGTGGAGCCAGGATTCTTTCTGCAGTACTGCCTTGCCAGGAAGACCTAGTTTAAATCCTACCTCGGCCAGTTACTAGCTTGCCCAAGTGTGACCTTGGGCAAGACAACCTCTGAGCCTGAGGCTCCTTATCTGTAAATCAAGCATGCTAAATAGCACCTGCCTCTCTGGGTAGGTGTCGGTTATGTTAGCCCTCCCTTGGCCCCATCTTCAGCTGCCACCATTTCCTGGGTTCTCGTCCTCCCCAGAGCCTGTCCACCCTTTGCTTCTTCATGGCGCTGAGCCTCCAGTCCCCAACAACAAAGCAGCCCTCTTCTGTCTCAGCTTCTCAGCTGATTGTTGGAGTAACATAGGCTATGTTTTGTACCTCACTATTTGTGTTTTCTACTGAGAAACAGTCTTGGGGCAAGACTTACAACTGGAAGAGGCCTTTGGAGGCCATCCAGTCCAGCCTCTTCCCTTTTCAGATGACAAAACTGAGGCCCACAGAGAAGAAACTTCCTCAAGGTAGTTTAAGTACTAAGTGGCAGAGCTAGGATTTAAACCCACTTCTTCTGAGTAAAACTTTATTTTTTTCAAAAAAAAAATTGTATTATTTACTTTTAGTTTATAGCATTCAGTTCCACAGTCTCTTGAGTTCCAAATTTTCTCACCTCCCCACCTCCCCTCCTCCCCCCCACCATGGTGGTGTGCAGTCAAATATAGGATCTACATTAAACATTAAACCTTCACATTAAACATTAGTCAAGTTGTAAAGAAGGATTGTAACAAATGAAATGAACAATGAAAAATAAGAAAACAAGAAAAAGAAAGAGAGCAAGTAGTTTGCTTCAATATGCATTCAGACTCTGTAATTCTTTCTCTGGATGTAGATATTTCTTTCCATCATGAATCCTTTGGAGTTGTCCTATAACCTTGTATTGCTGAGAGGAGCCCAGTCTATTAAAGTTAGTCATCACCCATACAATGAGTCTGTAATTGTGTACAAAGTTTTCCTGGTTTTGCTCTCCTCACTCAGCATCAGTTTATATATGTCTCTCCAGGTTACTATGAAGTCCATCTGCTCCTCATTTCTTATAGCACAATAGTATTCCATTACATTCATATACTACAACTTGTCTAGCCATTCCCCAATTGATGGGCATTCCCTTGATTCCCAGTTCTTTGCCACCAGAAAAAGAGCTGCTATAAATATTTTTGTACATATGGGTCCTCTTCTCCCTTCTGTGATCTCTTTGGAGATCAACCCTAGAAGTGGTATTGCTGGGTCAAAGGGTATGCACTTATTTATAACCCTTTAGGTATAGTTCCACATTGTTCTCCAGAATGGTTGAATCAGTTCACAACTCCACCAAAATACATTAGTGTCCTAATTTTTCCACATCCTCTCCAGCATTTATCATTTTTTTGTCATCTTAGCCAATCTGACCAGTGAGATGTGGTACTCAGAGTTGTTTTGATTTGCATTTCTCTAAATCAATAGTGATTTAGAGCATTTTTTCGTATACCTATAGATATCTTTAATTTCTGCCTCTGAAAACTGCCTGTTCATAACCTTCAAACATTTATCAACTGGGGAATAACTTGTATTTTTATAGATTTGACTCAATTCTATGTAAATTTTAGAAATGAGGCCTTTATCAGTGACACTGGTTGTAAAAATTCTTTCCCAATTTCCACTTCCCTCTTAATCTTGGTTACACTGGCTTTATTTGTACAGAAACTTTTCAGTTTAATGTACGGACTAGAACTTTCTATTCTGACTACAGCAGACTACAACCTTTTTCCCTTGTATGACATCGCCTCCCTATGTCCTGCGCTGTCAATGTATGGACAGATATCTGGAACTCAGCATAGAAAAATGGAATGTGTGTGTGTGTTGCACACATGCGTATACATATATGTCCCCACTCTCCATTCTCACAACGGAAACCTTGGTCCAGGTCCTTGTCCTTGTCCAGTGGCCTGGACCACTGCAGTCTCCTGCTGGTTGGCTTCCACCCCTCCCATCTCTCCCCACTCCAGTCCATCCTCCCTTCAGCTGCCAAAGGGAACTTGCTAAAGCACGCATCTGACCACGTCACCGCTGCTCCCAACTTCAGAGGTTCCCTCCGGCCTCCAGGAGCCAATATGAAATTCTCTGTTTGGCTTTGAAAGCCGTTAATAACCAGACCTATCTTCTAATGCCTTACTTCACTCTGAGTGCTCTAGTGTCCCTCTCCCCTGGCCCTGATGTTCCTTGTCCATGACATACTATGTCCCAGCTCTTTGACTTTGCACAGACTCTCCCCATACCTACAGTCTTCTCCCTCTTAATCCCCAGTCTCTTGACTTCCTTCTACACAGCTGAGACCCCACATTCTGCTAGCGGACCTCTGGGGGGCACAGTGGATAGAGTACCAGGCCTGGAGTCAGGAAGACGCCTCGTCACGAGTACAGATCTTACTACTCATGTAATAAGTCACACTGCATGACCCTGGACAAATCACTTAACCCCTGTTTGTCTTACTTTCCTCATCTGTAAAAGGAGCTGGAGGGGGAAATGGCAAACCACCCCAGTATCTTTGCAAAGAAAACCCCAAATAGGGTCACAAAGAATCAGACATGATTGAAATGACTCAGCAAAACTACTACTAGTACCAAAGATTCCCTTTCATTTACACTTTATATGTGTCTTATATGATGGGGGGGAGGAAAGGAACACACATGTAAGTAGCCACCGTGGGCCGAGGCACAGTGCTGAGTTCTTTACAAGCATCACGTCATTTGATCCACACAATAAACTTAGGAGGCAGGTACTATTATAATCTCCATTTTACAGCTGAGGAGAATGAAGCAGAGGTTAAATGACTTGTCCAGAGTCATAAAGCTAGTAGGCATCTGGGACTAGATTCTCAGTCAAGCTGTCCTGCCCACCAGGCCCAGAGTAGAGCTGCCCCACTCAGCCGCCCTGGGGTTTGCATGCTGTTCCTTCCACCTGAGACATCTGCACAGTGCTTGGCACATAGAGGATGTTTAAATGCTTATTCTCTGCCCCTTTCCCTCCATTCTCCCTTCAAAACTGGCTCTTCTTTAGAAATGACAAAAAAAAGCCATTTCAGAGAAACCTGGGAAGTTGGCTATGAACTGATGCAGATGGAACTGAGCAGAACTAGTAGACCAATTTCTATAATAACAATGACATTATAGACTTTGAGTACCCTGAGGACAAGAGTTGGTTTTTTTGCCTTGCTTTGTATCTATAGCACTTAGCACAGGGCCTGGAACATAGCAGGTACTTAATAAATGTTTGGTGCTGACAAATTCCTTTTTTTTCCCCCATTTTATTTATTTATTTTTAGTTTTCAACATTCATTTCCACAAGATTTTGAGTTTCAAATTTTCTCCCTGTCTTTCCCCTACCCCCCACTCCAAGATAGCAAGCCTTCTGAATACCCCTTCCCCAAATCTGTTCTCTCTTATATCCTCCCCCTTAGTCCCCAACTTTCTAGTAGGGCTGGATTTCTGTACCACAGTACCTGTATGATGATGATGAATTCTTTACCACACAAGTTGGTATGAGGCTTAGATAAACTGTCTTGAGCACAATTAAGCAATAACAACAAAAAAATCCCCAAAGCAAGACCCAATCTAAAGTCCATTAACTATAGACATCGATCATAGAAAAAGAGCTCTTGATGGGCAGGTAGGTTCATGGGGTTTAGGGGAGGGTTATTGTATTCCCAGTGCAAGGTATGGCTTGTAGTGGGTGCTTTATAAATGCTTTTTAAATAGGCAGTATTTCTTTGCATTACAGTCAGCTATGCACAACCAAACATGATGTAAAGACTCTCCCTGTTTCCTGCCTACCTCTCTCCTGCCACCAGCAGTCCAGGCCTCACCTGGCAGAGCAGAAAAAAGAAGGGTGTCAACAGGGCAGACCCAATCAATAAACACCTTCACTGAGCTTACATTCTCTTGGGGAAAAATCACATCTGCACATGTAAATCAGCACAAAATATACACAGAGTGATTTGGGGAGACCAAGAAAGGCCTCATCTGGGTGATGACCTTGGAGCTGACTCGGAAGGAGCCATCAGGAATAACAGAACAGAACATGGGAAAATGGGATATAGTGTGGGAGCAACAGCAGAAAGGCCAATGACCGGGACCTACAGTGTGTAGAAGAGAGGAATGAGAGATCAGCCTGGAGGGGGAGGATGAAATCAGGTGGGGAAGGTTTGGTTTGGGCTTAAATGTGGAGTTTGCAGTGTATCCCAGAAGTAGTCAGAGGGCCCTGGAGCTTTCTGAGCAGGGGACAAAGAGCTGACCTGTGCCCTCACTCTGCCAACTCCCAGTATGAACAGACCAGTTTGGTCCCTGCACCACCCCTAGCTGAGGAG
Organism: Pseudocheirus occidentalis; assembly: GCA_028646575.1. Taxonomy (NCBI): domain Eukaryota; kingdom Metazoa; phylum Chordata; class Mammalia; order Diprotodontia; family Pseudocheiridae; genus Pseudocheirus; species Pseudocheirus occidentalis. The sequence goes on along the minus strand of JAQQSW010005440.1, from coordinate 2,611 downwards.
AGCAAGTATTGAACCTGTTTTACAGATGAACAAAATGAGACTTGGAGAAAGGGAGCAATTTGCCCTGGCCCATGCTAGTGGCAGGTAGGTTGGGGCCCAAGTACCAGTCTCTTGACTCCAAGGCAATATTTTCCACTCCTTGCAGCCCAGGGATGTCCAGAGAATTTTCTCTTCAAGGGACACTGGGGAGACAGTTTGAGTGAAAGGTGCCAGATCCAGGCTTGGAGGTACTAATGCAATTTTGGTTTTGTGTTTAGACTGAAGAACCTGGAACCAAGTCCTCTGGGCAAATCCGACATCCGGATGAAGATGCTGGCAGCCCCTGTCAATCCAGCTGACATAAATATGATCCAAGGTAACCTTGGTCTTTGGTTTATGTTAACTGGCGTTTTGCCTGTGAGCCACTTACTTCCTTTCCTCTGCTGCTCTGGGAATAGGGTTCCTGTCACTGAGCTGCAGATGATGTCAGTCGAGCTGGTGATTCAGGCCCGTAATCATGGGGCACGGGAAGGCCGGAGGGTCACTTGAGCTGCAGCCGGGCTAAGGCCAATCAGATAGCACACTAAGTTGGACCCCAAGATGGTGGCCCCCAACAGCAGGGGGTTCCCAGGATGCCTAAGCAACGAACTGGCTCAGGTCAGGTTTCCAGGCCAGTCAGCAGTGGAATTGGGCCCAAGTGCCAAGATGCGGAAGCCACAGTTTTGTTTTTGTTTTTTTTTAAGCTAGTTTTGTCACGTATGATCCCCAGGCCCTGAGCCACAGGTGAGGCCGAGTTATTCCAAGGGTCTGAAAATCCACAGGGAAACCCAGAATGCTCAGTTTCATCTTTATTTAACCAAGGGTGGAACTATCCATCTGATTTAGTAACCCAGGATGATGACTAAGCAGTCACACCTGTGGACTCAACCCATATGGGACCCTGTTTGTCAACTGTATGCAAATGTCATTAACAAAATACAAATTCATTTAAAAGGGGAGGGAGTAATCACTCAAACAGTGCCTGCTATGAGTGCTGAACTCTTTTCATAAATACGATCTCACCTGATCCTCACAACAACCCTGGGAGGTAGGTGCTATTGTTATCCCCATTTGACAGATGAGGAAACTGAGGCTGAGGTAAGTGTTTGAGGCTAGGTATTAACTCAGAAAAGCATCATTGAACTCATAGTAGCCTTTTGTCATTGTTCATTTTCTCTGTCACTGTTAATAATACAACTGGCATCATGTGGGGGTTTGTGACATTTTTTGGCATTCAGAAGGGTTCCTTATACTGGAAGTGATCAGGAATCACCAAAATGGCATGTCAAGTCTCTTTGAATGGAGGGAAAAAAATACTATGACACAAGGAAAAGAGTGTTTGCCGTAGAGGCAGAGGACCTGCTTCTGATGCTGCCTGTAGGCTGGTCACTTCGCCTCCCTGGGCCTCAGCTTCCTCATCTGTAAAAGGAAGTGTGGTCTTGCATGGCCTCTGAGGTCCCCTCCAGCCCTCATGCTGTGATTCTCTGCCATTTCTCCATTTGAATGTTTAAGAGTTAAAGAGAAAAACTAGCCGTGTGACCTTGGGCAAGTCACTTAACCACAACTGCCCTACCTTCCCCCCTCCAAAAAGCAAAAAAATAAAATAAATTCCTCAAATTCCTTACTTTATTTCCCTCTCTGTATATATTCTACATTCTCTCTCTCTCTCTCTCACTCTCTCTCTTTCTCTCTTTCTCTCTCTCTCTCTCTATATATATATATATATAGTCAAATTTTTCAAAGGTTAGTCAAATTCCTCATACTCCTCACTTTTTTTAAAAAAAAAATTAGAGTAGGTAACAGTCTGTCCTTTTTTTCTGCCCCCAGGGAGCTATGGCATCCTTCCTGAGCTGCCTGCTGTTGGAGGCAATGAAGGGGTCGGCCAGGTGGTAGAAGTGGGCAGTGCGGTGACGGGAGTAAAACCTGGGGACTGGGTGATCCCAGCTGACACTGGTCTCGGTGAGTTCCTCCAGGGCTCTGCTGGGTCAGGCCTAACATCTTTTCCTCCTTTTGGAGCCTGTGTATTCATTGCCAATCTCATTAACTTCCTTCAACAAATATTTACCATGTGCCTACTGCTCTGGGAAATTCCAGTGTTCCTTTAATGAGCCCAAGCTGCTCTTTGAAACAAAGGCCTTTTTTTGAACATGAGTATTCTTCCAGGGATGCTGTAGGGATGTGGAGTCTGGAGAGAAAAAGACAGGGGGTGAACCTCCCATGTGGTAAGAGGTAAGGCTGCCTGATAGCCATGTAATGTCCAGAGAACATTGGGATGTGCTCTTTTGGGCAAACTTAGGGCAGGTAAGAGTCACAAAGCATGGCCAAGCCTGGGTGGGTCATATTCTGCATCTTTACAGGGAATTCCCACATCCATGAGCTCACAAATCCACCAGAGCAAGGTGTCTTAACCTGGGGCTGTGAACTTGTTGGATTTTTTTTAATTGTTTAATTTTAATTTATTTTCTTGATTACATCATTCATTTCCAGTTTTGAGTTACAAATTTTCTCCCCTTCTTTCCCCTACTCCCAATTCCAAAACAGTGATCTCACCGTGAAGCCCCTCCCACAATCTGTTCCCTTTTATGTCCTTCTC
>JAQQSW010005439.1:0-14193 GCA_028646575.1 Pseudocheirus occidentalis | reverse complement strand
GCAAGAATCTAGTATTTAAAGCTATATACAATCAAATGCAACTGGGAAATAATACATTCAGGGACGAGGGCATGGAGCCACTCCCTGCCCTGCTAGAAAGCTAGAGGGGTGTTGGAGGAGGGCATAAAAGGGAACAGATTGTGGGAGGGGCCTTACAGTGGGATCAATGTTCTGGGCTGGGGGGTAGGGGCAAAAAGGGGAGAAAATCTGTAACTCAAAACCTTGTGGAAATGAATTATGTAACCAAGAAAATAAATTAAAATAAAAAAATAAAAAAAAATTAAAAAAAGAAATGAGCAGCATACAGACTTCATATATACCTGGAGAGGCTTATATGAACTGATGCTAAGTGAGAAGTGCAGATGTAGAAGACATTTGTACACAGTGGCAGACACAATGTATGTGTGATGACCACCTTTGATAGACTGGACTCTTCTCAGCAATGCAAGGTTATAAGGCAACTCCAAAAGACTCATGATGGAAAGAGATGTCTACGTTCAGAGAAAGATCTTGAAAGAATAGAGTTTAAATGCAGACTGAAGCAAACTACCTGCTCTCTTTCTTTTTCATGTTTTGGTTTCTTTCCTCTTTCCCATTTGTTCATTCCAGCTGTTACAACCCTTCTTTACAACCAGACTAATGTATAATGTAAAAGTATTTGAAGATCCTATACTTGTTTGCATGCTGCCATGGGGGGCAGGGAAGGAAAGAACAGGAGAAAATTTGAAACTCAAGGAATTGTGGAACTGAATCTTGTATACTAAAAGTAAACAAACAAATCAATTTAAAAATAAAAAAACATAGAAATAATGATTTCATCATAGAGAATGACAATAATGAGATAACATACCAAAACTTATGAGATGAATAGAAAGCAGTTTTTAAGGGAAATTTTATATCTCTTAATGATTATATTAATAAAATGGAGAAAGGAGAGATTAGTGATTTGGACAAGGAACTAAAAAAAGCTAGAAAAAGAACAAATTTAAAATAGTCAATTAAATACCAAATTAGAAATTCTGAAAATCAAAGGAGAGATTAATAAACATAAAAGTTACAAAAAACCTATTGAACCTATAAATAAAACTAGTAACTGGTTTTATTCAAAATATAATAAAATATAAAAATAGTTGGTTAGTTTGGAAGAAAACTAAATCACCAGTATCAAAAATGTTAAAAAAAAAAGTATAATTTCACCACCAATGGAAAGGAAATTAAAGCAATAATTAAGAAGTATTTTCCCAATTACATGGCAAAAAATCTGACAACCTAAGTGAGACGGACAAATATTTACAAAACATATAAATTATGGAGATTACCGAAGAGGGAATAAAGTGCTTTAAAAAGGTCATTATAGAAAAAAAATGAATAAATCATCTACCTAGTCCTGAAGAAAAAATCAGAATGGCCAGGAGGATTTACAAATAAATTTTACATCATCATCATCACAACACCATGTAAACTATATGGAAAAATAAGTGAAAAAGGACCTTTACTACATTCTTTTTATGACACAGATATGGTGGTGACACCTCAACAAGGAAGAGAAAAAACAGAGAAAAGAAAATATGGACCAAATTCTCTAACGAATATTCATTCAAAATGTTTAAATAAAATACTAGCAAATACATTGCAGAAATTTATCATGAGTAGAACATACTATGACCAGGTAGGATTTATATCAGGAATGCATGTCTGATTTAATATTTGAAAAAACTATCAATATTATTGATCATAACAAAAAATTACAGAAATCATATGATTATTTCAATAGATGCAGAAAAGATTTTTGATAAAATACAGCACTCATTCCTATTAAAAACAATAGAAAGCATAGGAATAAATGTGTTCCTTAAAATAAATAGTATCACTCTAAAACTATCAGTAAGCATTATATAAAATGGGAATAAACTAGAATCTTACACAATAAGATGAGTATGAAACAAGGATGCCCATTATCACCACTATTATTCTATATTTTACTACAAATGTTAACTTTACCAAAGAGATTAGAAGAAAGAAATTGAAGGAATTAGAATAGGCAATGAAGAAGCAAAGGCATCACTCTTTGCAAACGTTTGTATACTTAGATAACAAGCTAAAAATTAGCTTTGGTAACTTTGGTAAAATTTCAGAATATAAAATTAACCCAAATAAACCATCAGAATTTCTATATTATTATGAACCAAATCCAGCAGCAGGAGATAGAAGGAAAAATTTCATTTAAAGTAACGTAGGCAATATAAAACATTCAGAATTCTACCTGCCAAGACAAAGCCCAAAACTATACGGACAATATTACAAAACACTTTTCACCCAAATAGATCAAAATCTAAACAATTAAGAATACCACTTGATTATGGTTAGGCCAAGCTAATACAATAAAAATGACAATTCTACTTAAATTAATTTACTTGTTCAGTGACATACTAATCAAACTATCAAAATTATTTTATAGACCTAGAAAAAAATAGTAACAAAATTCATTTGGAAGTACAGAAGTTTAAGAATATGAAGGGAATCAGTGAAAAAATGCAGAGAAAAATGATCTATCTGTACCATATCTAAAACTATACTATAAAGTGGCAGCCATAAAAACTCTTTGGTACTGGCTAAGAAATACAGTGGTAGATCAATGGCATAGATCATGTATGGAAGGCACAATAGTTAATAACTAATATCTTCTGCTGTTTGATAAATCCGAAGAGTCCAGCTTCTGGGATAAGAAATCACTATTTGACAAAAGATATTGGGAAAACTCGAAAATAGTATGGCATAAACTATGTAGAACACCATCTTACACCCCATGCAAAGATAAGGTAAAACTGGGTACATGATTTAGACAAGCAGTTCTCAACCTGTGGGTTGTGTTCAATTTGTGACAATGAAAATATATCCTGCATATCACATATTTGCATTATGATTCATAACAGTAGCAAAATTACACTTATGAAGTAGAAACAAAAATAATTTTATGGTTGGAGGTCACCACAACATGAGGAATTGTATTAAAGAGTTGCAGTATTTGAAAGGTTGAGAACCACTGATTTAAGCATAAGAGTTGATACCACACACAAATTAAGAAAGCAAGAAATTGTTTATTTGTCAGATCTATGGAGAAGTCAAATCAATAAGAATACAAGTCATAATTGATAAATGGTAAAAGGATATAAACAGTCAGTTTTCTGATGAAATTAAAGTTATCTACAGTCATAGAAAAAATGCCCTAAATCACAATGTACTATGAAGAATTATTTCACACCTATCAAAGGGGATAATGTAACAGAAAAGGAAAATTATAAATGTTGAAGAGATACGGGAAAATTGGTAAACTAATGCATTGTTGGTGAAGCTGTTAATTGATCCAACCATTCTGGAGAGGAATTTGGCTCTAAGCCCAAAGTACTATAAAACTGTGTCTACACTTTGCTTCAGCATTACCACTACTATGTTTCTATTCCAAAGAGATGATAAAAAAAAGGAATAAGGACCCACATACAAAATTATTGATAGTAGCTCTTTTAATTGTGGCAAAGAACAAGACATTTCGGGGATGCCAATAAACTGTCAAATGGCTGAACAAGTTGTGCTATATAAATGTAATGGGATATTATCATAATATAAGAAAGGATGAGCAAGAGAATTTCAGAAAATGCTGGAAAGATTTACATGAATTGAGGCTGACTGAAGTGAACAGAACCAGGTGAACATCATACACAATGACAGCAAGATAGTATAATAATTAACTATAATGCACTTACCTCTTCTCAGCAATACATTAAGGCATTCCCAAAAACCTTGCTTTGGAAAATGCTAATCACATACAGAGAAAGAATTGTAGAGTTTGAGAGGAGGTTGAAGCCTATTTTCACTTTTTGGTTGTTTTTTTTTTCCTTTCTTGTCGTGTTTCCCTTTTATTCTGATTCTTCTTTTATAACATGACTAATGGGGAAATATGGTTAACATAATTGTACACGTATAGCTTAGACCAGATTGCTTGCCCTTTTAGGGGAGGGGGATGGAGGAGAAAGGGTGAGAGAAAAATTTGGAACTCAAAATAATTGTTGAAAACTATTTTTACATGTATTTAAAAAACATACTACCTGAAAGTAGAACATTTTGCCTTAGGAAGTAGTGGATTCCCCCTCATTAGATATAAAAGCTGGATTCTGAAAGGGGAATTCTAAAGTATATTATAACTGAGATCTACTAGAATTACATATTTATACATATATACATACATAGGTGTATACACATTTTTATCTGCTATACATAGTGTATATGTCTACATGTGTATGCAGGAAGTTCAAGATGTCTTCACTTTCAGACATGTATGCCATTTTACACAGTGTTTTTAATTACCTTATTTTTAATTATGTTCAAAGACATCACTTTAAAGTTATTGAAATAAATATGTGTGAATGTGTATACACACATAACCTGCTTAGTGGTCTGAAAAGAGATGTTTGGTCCGTGCAGTATTTATTATTCGACATTCTACTTTTAAGCAGTTTTATTAAAAGTGCCATCTTCAGAAGTCTTATATAATTAAAATTAGTATTGCATGACCACAATATTATAGTGAGAATTTTTTTCTTCCCTGTAGGTGCTGAGGCTTTCCAACACTTAGGGATTGGCATCAATACTCCTAAATTTCTGGCCAGTGCCATTATGTTGGTGTTCTCACATTTTTACTTGCTGAAATCTCTGAGGACAAGATACTAAAATGATTCCACTGAAACTATGAATTATATTTTAGATATTGGAAAGATATCTAATTCCCTCTTGCTGTTTTACTGCAGTGCAGAGGAAAATGATGAGTCTGGGGAAAACATATTTCTTTTTGTAAGTCTATTCCCTATAGTTCATGAAATTCTGAAGATCTAGGTCAGCTGTAGGTCACTGTAAAGGCTCCTCAGGGACTCAAAAGGGAGGCAATCTTTCACCAAAATGTTGGTGTAGGTGACTTGTTGACCTTTAGAACAATTCTTAGGCTGCACAAAACTTTGACACTTGGCATACATTAATCATGACCCATACCATAAAGCAGTTTTGAATGAAAATTCTGGGTTGCAGGCAAATGACAGACATATATTAGCATCTGAGTTTTAGTCAGTCATCTTAACCTCTAAATTCACAGCCATTCTGGAGTGAGGAGGGCATGTGACTCTACCAAAATTAAGAAGATATAATCAATTCTAACAACTTTTTAAGGTTTTTTTAGTCTTTAAGCTGTCTTTTCACTTGAATAAGAATTCATTACAATTCTTTGGATATGTATTAAACTCCTACTAGGCACTGGGGAGATACAAAAATAAAAATGGAAAAGTCTCTGCTTTCAGGAACATTCTACACATTTTTTGTCAAATGTCATTTCAGTTTTTATATGTACAAAATTAAGTACATATGATTACAAAAGAGACCAATTACATTGAAATACAATTATCAAAGTAGGAAGGAGGAGAGAAAGAAAGGAAGGAAAGCCCTTGGTTTGGATTCTGATTCTGACACTTATTAATTGACCAATATGTCTGATGTTTATTTAACTTTTGCAAAATAGTTATAATAATACCTAAAGAAGCAACTTCACAGGACGGTCATTAGGTTCCTTAAGATAACATATTTCACTTTACAAAATTGTACAGATTTCAGTTTTAGTAGTAGAAGTAGGAGTGGGGGTAGGAGTGGGAGTAATAGTGGATGTTGTTTTATTGTTGTTGTTATAGTAATATAGTATAGTAAAATACACATCAAAGCAAGAATAAAAACACCACTGATTAAAATAGAGGTGAAAATACAGGTTTTGTCACTTATTAACTATGGGATATTTGGAGTTATTTATTTGCCCTGAATTGCAAAATGAGAAGTAACACTATATGAATTTAGAAGTCAACACACTTGTAGTTCTAAATGTGAGATCCTTTGAATAAGTCAATGAAAAGTACTCCAAAGTAACTTTAGAGTAATATTCCACCCCACCACACCCTTTTCCCTTAAAAATGGGGGAGGAAAAATTTAAAGGAGAGAACTGATTCTGGCCATCAGAAGGGTAACTCTAATTGATTTATTCCTTTGTGTAGACACTAAGTGTCAAACAAAACAAAAGCATTAGCTTGTAGACATTCCAAATTGGCTATGGAATAGCAGTGCAGTTGTTCCCCTAAACTTTGTTCTCAAAAGGCAGAGAGCCCTACCATTGAACTAAACAATGACAAAGGTTCTTCCACTATATACATATCTATGTCCTTATTAGGTCCTTGGTCTAGTGTAGTATTTAATAAAATAGAACAATGAAGTAGGAATAAGCCAAAGGAATCTTGCCCAGTTACTGAAATATTTGACATTAGAAAAGGCTCTATGCTAAGTTTCTAAGAAATACACTTAATGTGTATAAGAAAACTGTCAGTTTTTACAGAAAAGCAAATAGATTACTAATGACCTTGTTCCTCACTCCCTTTGATAGAAAAATGTCCTGGTTAACAAAAGGGAAAAATATGAAGAAAACAAATTTTATCATGTATATGTTTATATGATCTTTTTAAAAATTTTAAATTCCCAGTTGGAGGGGAGGGCCAATCTGGACCTTCAATTTAACTGGTATAAAGAAATCTGAGAGAAGAAATTTCATTTTTGAAGACAGACCAACACATTTTATGTTACGTTCTTAAAAGTACTGTCAGGATTACAGAATCAATGCGTGTTAAAGATCAAATTTAAATCCCAAATATTCTAGACTTCCAGTTAGGTTGGGTGATGAATAAAATAGGCTTAGAATTAGGAAGTCATGACTTCTAATCCAATTTCAGATACTTACAGGCTATGTGACCAGGAGTAAGTAACCTAACTTAGATATGCTTCATTTTCCCCATCATCTGCAGTTAGGTTGCAGAGTGGCAACCTGGACAAGTCATTAAGCCCTGATTGCCTCAATTTACTCATCTGCCAAATGACCTGGAGAAGGGAAGTATCTCTGGAAGAAAACCCAAATGGAGCCATAAAGTATTGGACATGAACAACAGCAACAACAATGGAGATGATGATAGCTTCTGCCAGGTTGTAAAGTGGATAGAGCACTGGGCCTGGAGTTAGGAAGATCTGGATTCAAATCCAGCCTTAGGCATATAATATTAATGTCACCCTGAGAATGTTACTTAGGCCTGTTTGTCTCAGTTACTTCATTTGTAAACTGGAGATGGAAAAGGAAAAACCATTAAAGTATCTTTGCCAAGAAACCGCCAAAATTCTTCAAAAAAGCGTTGAACACAAATGAAATGACTAAATAACAATCATAGCACCTAATTCCCAAGAGTTTTGAGGATAAAATAATATTTGTAAAGGGCTTCAAAAGCCTTAAAGCACTATATAAATACAAGCTGTTATTATTATTATTATCATTATTATCACCATTATTATTATATGAACATTTTATGTGCCAAGAAGAAGTGTTACTGAGTCATCCTGATTTTATAATGTACGTGTGACATGCAAAGCTCTAAGTACTGGATTGTGTGTGTGTGTGTGTGTGTGTGCACATATCTATGTGTGTGTATGAAGATACAATAAGTATCAGTTCCCATTCCTATAAATTCAAATACACATACATAAACATAGATACATAACATTGGCAAGCTGGGGGAATTTCTTTTTAGTTTAAATATCTACACTTACTCTTCAAAACTTAAGCAGATTAATGTTACAGTAATGAGATTTGAAGTTCCTTTTGTATTGCTAAACTAAGAAGTACTTAGCATCTAGTTCATATTAAGCCTCTGTTAAAGAGACAGAAGGCATGAGCTCCTGTCTCCTGTTGCTGATGTAACAGGAAAAGGCTAAACAGGGAGGAGCAATACTGTATATAAGGAAAGACCCTGGCTGGGAAAGACAGATCTTTTTGGAGCAAGCTCTGTGGAGGCAAAAGCTGATTCTACCAGAGAGGCTGAAGAGGAAATTCCCTACCCACCTCCACTGGAGAAAATGATTTTGATTTTCAAAACCTGGAGTTTTTTGGATTCTGGGAACCACCTGAAACTTCTGCTGAGTCCAAGAACCAGTTTGAGCTGCTGAGGATTTCTGAGGGCCAGCTTGATCTGCTGAAGACTGAGGAAGCATGACTGTGATGCTGGTACTTTGCATGAATCTGTTTGTGTCTTTGTTGAGCACTGACTTCCTGGGAACAGAGACTGTGAAGGATTTGAGGTAGACCAAATACTGTGAGCTTCAGCATGGAACAGAGAGAGCACAGAAAGCTGGACATGGATCTGGGACCTGTCTGCCTTTGAACACAGGTGACAGTTTAGTGAATCCACGTAGGATCTGGAACCATGGAAGAGAATCCAGGGAATCTGAGAAACAACCCCAAGTCAAGCTGAAAGAAGATTTTACTTGGATACTGTATACGAGAAATTGTAAATTTACTCGTGACCTAGGGGTGGTAGGTCTGTGTATTTTCTGATGATTGAATAGCGTATGATGAAGGATGATTAAATGATTGAGTTGACTGAATGATTGATTGACTAAATTATTGTACTTACTGACTGATGACTGCATAAGTGACTGATTGAGTTAACATAGTGTGCCCCATGAGTGGAGAACTTTGACTATTGCAAATTTCCTTAAGGATGATTGGATGATTGAGTTACAAAATGATTGTTCTTTGTTGAAAACTTTGTGACCACTGTGGTGAAAACTATTTGCCCATTTTCTTCAATAAGTTGTTGTGAATGCTATATTTTGATTTTCTGTGATAATGCTGTACTATGTTTTACTGTGAATGTTTTCCTTTGATTTGTTATGGAATAAATAGTGTGTTCACTCTACTGTGTAATCAGAATCTTAAAAGTTGTTCACAGTGGCATCCTTCTGAAAAGCTTCTCTTGCTTGGCTTTACAGTTCATGATCTCATCCATATACAAACTGTTTCAACATCACAGGTTGCAATCTCTCCATTTCTTAGCATTCTATGACATCATTATCTATCTCCTCTACATACACTCCTTGGAAGATATTTTGCCAATGATTTTTAATATTCTGAGCAATTGTTTACCACTCATCCTATATACTTGTTTACTGATGGTTCTTGTTAGCTTTTTTTAATCATACAAATATGTGATTTATTAGATTTTTTCTACATTACGTGTTACAGACCAGCCATCACTGATAATATGTTGGTGCCTAATTGCACCCACCATATAGTTTTCCATAGTTGATGTCATAAACATCAATTTAGTTGAATGATTTGTAAGCAAAAAACATTGCACAGGAGAATATTGGGGGAAAATGTTTTGTGTCAGTGGGGAGACTGATGTGTCTGACAGCTTTATAATTTTCCAAATGCCATCTAAACAACTATATTCCTCATACTCAATAATGGGTCCAGACAAAAGAGATTATTCATCCATTTATTTTTCTTTTGTCTTCCTGTGTGGATTGTTATAGCCAATATGTTTTTCTTTTCAAGGCTCTATCTCCTTTGAGGAAGAGGAAACTTGATGTGAGTGTTATGAGTTCTCTCATAAAGGAGAGTATCCAGATGACCCTACTATCTGTCAGGAATCCCCCTTCCCTTTTTCAACCTACCATGACACATCTTCTAGTACAGCAGTAAATTTTTCCTTTGTGAGCACACCAGAGTGGATTCTGATCAGGAAAGCCAAGAACAAGTCACAGTGAGTCATTTCTCTAACACTGGGTAGTTTAGGAGGACAGATTCAGAGGTCTGTGGATGCTAAATTGAGGCCTTGTCAAGAAAAGAGTAAAGAGACACCAACTGGGTGGCTGTAACAGTGGTGGTGATGGAAAATTTTTAAGTGCTCACTATAATCGTTAAAGAAACTGAATAGCATAAGGGGGAAGTGCCTCAGCAGAAAAGGATTCAAGGGAATTCCTCTATTAGCACTAGGAACAGGAATGGTGCCATCTGGCAGATCTGTCACCTATTATCCAGCAGAGATAATAGTTCCAGGGCAGAGAGTTGTGGTCATGAAGCAACAGGGGGCTCAACATGTATAAGGGGGAAAGGACAAGTTCCAGAAATATAGATGAGCCTAGGAGCAGAATGGAATTATCACATAATTGTATTATATAATATGTATAATCATATAATAACATAAAATAATCATCCCAGAAGCATGATTGATCAAAATACTCATCCTTGACCACCATTCTACCGTTTTGATTTTCTTCTCTTGTTAAACTATGAGTTCCTTAAGGGCAAAGTCTGTGGACGCTTATCATACTGTATTTCTGTTATTGAATATTAGCACATGATGGAGTACATAGTAAGCCCTTTTTTTTATCCTCAAAATGAAAATCAAATCCTACAACTATTTGTAATCACACTTACACCCCACGCCCAAGAGAGGTCTCCTTTAATCTAGATTTATGGACATTTGGGGGTTCTACTTAGATATATCAGCCAAAATCAACAAACCCCATATGGTGGGAGCAATATCCCAAGGACTGGTCCCATACAGATTAGGCTTGTTTTTCTTTAAGAAGTACTGAATCAGGCTCTATCCTCATTGAATATCCTTTCTTTCTTCTTACTAGCCTTCCCCTCTAATGGCCAAGAATATCTCATTTAATTTTAGTATTGAACCTATGGTAATAGACTATTCTGATCAGCTCTGTCTTACATGGTATCTTATGTAATAAGTTAATCTCTGAGTGGCATGGTTTAAGGAAGGGCACTGAGATCCTGGAGAGTGTAAGAAGAAGAAAAAGATGGTGATGGGAAAAGAGATTGTGCCATTTAAGAACTGGTTGATATAACAGGATATGTAGTCTGGAGGCTTGCAGCCTCCATTAGGTAGAATGTAATAGCTTTGTTTCAACATTTTCTGGGGTGTCACTTGGAAAAAGGATGGAACTTGCTTTTCTTGGTCCCATAGGAAAGAACCAGGAACAAAATGTGAAAGGTACAGAGAAGCAGATTAAAACTCATTGTAAATCAAAGCTTCCTAACAATTTGAGGTGGCCAAAGGTGGATAATTGGAGACCTTTGGGCAGAAGTTAGAGAACTATTTCTCAGGGATATTGTACAGGGGATTTCTGTTAGGGTATAGGTTGGACTATAGAACCTCTGTAGTACTTTTTCCTCCCTCCACCAACTCTAAAATCATAAATTCAAAAATCTACAGCTGGAAGAGACCCCATAACCAATCCATTCCAAACTCTCCTCCTCATTTTACAGATGAGGGAATGAAGGCCCTGGGAAGTTAAAATTGTCCAGTATATCACACATATGACATGACTGAGGTGGGATTTGAAGCCATGTTTACTAATTCCAGAATCATTACTTTGTCCACTGTATTATATTGTGTGTGTGTGTATGTGTGTGATTTTCCTGTCATAAAAGGCATGGCTTTCTTCTATTTCCTTTCTTCATCCCACTTAATCATCTCTGTTAAAACCCACTCAAATAGTGTCACTTCATCCTGAGCTACACTTCTAGGGTATCTCCAACCACCTGTAAATCTATATAAAATTATTTGGTCACACACACACATGCACACACACACACACACACACACACACACACACACACACACACACTTACTTTCCTTAGTCTTAGCCACTTAACCTCTGTTTGCCTTGACCTACTAGAGAAGGAAATGGCAAAAAACTACAATACCTTTTTCAAGAAAACCCAATGGATAGTATGGTTCTCAGGGTCAAAAATAATCAGACATGATTGAATGACCGAAAATCAAGATTATATTTTAACCTTTTGATACATGATTTGTTTTTGTTTTGATAGGGGAAGTAGTGAGATATAATGAAAAGATCACTGACTCTGTATTGTGGGAACCTGGGTTCAAATCACACTTCTGACATTTAATACTCAAGTAACCTTGGGCACATTATTAAACCTGCATGAGCCTCAATTGTAATGTGAGAGGATTGAACTAAATGACCTGTAAGGCCTGGTATAGTTCTTGATCTATAATCCTAGTCTATTTGGAGTTTGCTATAGATAATTACAAGAACAACAACTTACATATAGTTTAATAAAAATTGAGTTCGTCTACATACAGGTTTAAAGTGATCCTCTATTCAAGAGGAGTAGGAAGAATCAAGGATTTCTACAAATAGTTAAAAACATAACCTGTAAATTTTGCATATCATATATAAAGTAGATTGAGAAGTGTCCCCTAGGATTTCAGACCTATTCTATTTCTCCATTTCCCCAAATCACTGAAGCGTTTTACTCAGAGCACCAGAAAACATGCCCCAGGTTGGTGCCAGGGGAGTAGTGCTTGGGGAACTTTTGAAGAACTGAGAGCCAAAAGCAGCAACTTCCAGCTGTCCCTGGAACGCCAAGCAGATCTTCTCTACAATGTCTCCTTCCTGTGCAAATGAGTTCCATACCCTCATGAGAATGGACTACAGATGGGAAGCTGAAGAGAAATTGGATCACCCCATTTGAGGTTATATGTTAATAATCTACATTAATGTTAAAGCAGCATAATTGGAGCAAGATGTGGAACAGGTCTTTTTTTTCTTACAGGTAAACTTTTGTATGTGAGTTTGTGCACAAATTTTCCATTTTTTTGTAAAAGAAATTAAATAATCTTCAACAAGATTCTACTTTTTCCTATCAGTTTTGTCAAATGATGCTAAAAATGTGGTTTACTACAACAGAACAATGGTAAAATATGAAACCCATTATTGAAGTACCATTTAATTATTGCAAGATTTCCTTGGCAGGGGGTTGGGGGGGCATGCAGTGTGGGAGAATTGTTCCTCTGCTTCTAAAAAAGCTTAAAGATTTCTAAAAAGTTACGAGAATTGTACTTCTGGGCAAAATATCAAACAATTAAGGATGCCTTTTATGAGTACACTCTCCTCTCATCTTCCTACTTCCTTGTCTCTGTATTGACACTAAAATGTAGCATGAATGTCTTTCACTTTAGGCTATTTGACACTTTGTCAACTGTATTGCAAACCAGTGATGCAAATTACAATGATTTAGGGTCATAGGGACTGGTTAGGCTTTTAGAAGCTTGTTTTCATAGGAAAAAATAAGATGTTTTATTACAACTGTGAGTTTCAGCAAAATGTAAAATCTCAAGCAGAACAGTGTTGGGAGATTTTATTTCATAATTTTCTAAATAAGAAATTATACACTTATTTCTCTCAGAAACTAGGTATCAAAGTGAACTTTCCTAAAGAGTTCAGAACATGAGTCTTTGTTTTTGACAGAGAATAAGCAGATTATGCTTATAGTGAAGCAGACTCATCAATAGGTTATGTTAACACACATATAAGTGGGGGAGGAGATTAACTCTTGTTTTCAACAGGTACAGAGATTTGTTGTCTGGAAACATGGGTAGAAGCAAAGAGACACGAAATGGAGGCAATGACTAGCCAATGCTGAGTGACCACATAAATTCTCTTCCAAGATTTACTACTTTTGATGATACTCATGTTTAAATATTCTTCCTTGATGTTACATATACTTTCTTAAACCCTGAATTTAGAACCTTTCTTTTATGAAGTGTACTTTGTCCCTGTCTTCTTTTGGTCTGATATGCACTGTTTACGTGAATTCAATTTGATTTAATAAACATTTAATGACAGTCTACATGTTTTTCAGCATTATATATACACACATGTATACCTATATATAATAAGTATATGTATATAGTAAGATACAGAAACAAAAGTCTCTGCCATCAGGGAACTTACATTTTACTCAAGAAAACAACAATTAAACACGTGAGCATATAAAATAAATAAAACACAACTAAAATATAATTTTATTGAAAAAAATAACTCACATGAAGTGGGGGATTAGAAATGGATTCATGTATGAGGTACCAGCAGAGCTGTAGTCAGATGGAAAATATTGATTAGAAAATTCAGTGGAAAAGAAAGAGGGAATTGTATGCATGGAGGACTGACTGACTACCTGTAATGTTAATGAAATCAGAAGATCTTCCATGCCCCTTTCTATTGGCACCTAGTAAAGGCTTAGCTCCTTACTCCCAGTTAACTCCTTGGGAGTAGCTCACACCTTAACAGGAAGGGGCTGAACAAGGAGGAGCTACACTGTATATAAGGAGAGAACCAGGAGGACCTTCAGATCTTTTTTTTTCTCAGTCACCACCTGGAGACTGCATCTTTTGCTGAGATCCTCCTTCTGCAGCTTCTACTGAGAACTTCCAAGGACCAGGCTGAGAATCTGTCCTG
>JAQQSW010005437.1:0-14194 GCA_028646575.1 Pseudocheirus occidentalis | reverse complement strand
ATTTCTCATAAAGTCATTTGCTTCCATTTTCTCCACTCTAATTCTGAAGGAATTATTCTCTTCAGTAAGCTTTTGGGATTCTTTTTCCTTCTGGCAAATTTGACTTTTTAAGGCATTCTTCTCCTCATTGGCTTTTTGGGCCTCTTTTGCCATTTGACTTAATGTATTTATTAAGGTGTTATTTTCTTCTGTCAGGTTGTTTGCTCTCTTTTCATGTTTTTCTTGTATCATTCTCATTTCTCTTCCCAATTTTTCCTCCATTTCTCTTATTTGGTTTTCAAAATCCTTTTTAAGCTGATCTATGGCTTGTACGTAGTCTTCATGTTTCTTGGAAGCTTTTGGTTTGGGAGTTCTGACTGTGTTGTCTTCCTCCTGTTCCATGCTTTGATCCTTTTTGTCCCCAAAAAAGGATTCTAGAGTGTGGTTGCTGTTCTTACCTTGCTTCCTTTGCTTGCTCATGTTGGCCAGTCAATTTCTTGATTTTTTAGCTCTGTGGAACTCTGCTTCTAGAGGGAAAAGTTCTGTTCCAAATCGCTGGGGTTTTTGCAGGTGCCAGAGCTATTGGGAGGCTGCTGTAGCCCCCACCAGCTTTGGTTCACTGAAAACACACCCCAGGACCACCACCCAAGACCACAATCTGGATCCAGGCCGCTAAATGCAGGAGCACTTAGCCTCTGAACGATCGCTTGGCCCCCTATAGTTTGCAGGCCAGGATCTCTGAAGCAGCCACATGGAAGCTGCTGCAGGGCTTCTGTTTCTGCCGCTTCTTTGCCCTGGAGACAGTTCGCCCAGACTGCTTTTCTCCCCCAAATTTAGCTGAGTTCCACTGACCTTTCACTTTGTCCTTGTTTCTTATGGCTTGATAATTCTGGTAACTGCCACAGCTGCTGTTGATCCACTCTCCTGAAGGCTCTAGTTGTGGCTTGTCCTGGCTGCCCCAGGGCCAAGTTGCAATTTCAGGATGGGCTGGTTTCAGCTTCTAGCCTGCTGTGATGAGCCCTTCCTGCTGAGCTGCCTTCAGCTGGACATATGTTTTTCTGTAATTTTTGTGAGTTTTGGAGCCCTAAAATTTGTTTAGAGTCATGTTTTATGGGTATTTGAGGTGGCTATGTGGGAGCTGAGGAGCCTTGTTGCTATTATGTCACCATCTTGGCTCCACCCCCATTCAATTTTCTTCAGAGGTCGATTATATCTAAATTTTCTAATATTCTGCTCATCTCTTTAATTTCTTTCTTGTCAATTTTATGGTTAGATTTATCTACTTCTGAGATGGGGAAGTTGAGGTCCCCCATGAGTACAGTTTTACTATTTCCTTCTTTTTTTTGGGGGGGGGGAGGGCAGTTGGGGTTAAGTGACTTGCCCAAGGTCACACGGCTAGTTTTTTTTATGTTAAGTGTCTGAGGCCGGATTTGAACTCAGGTCCTCCTGACTCCAGGGCCGATGCTCTATTCACTGCGCCACCTAGCCGCCCTACTATTTCCTTCTTTTAACTCATTTAACTTTTCCTTTAAAAATCTGGATGCTATTCTATTAGTTACATATATGTTTAATATTGAAATTATTTCATTGTCGTTGGTACCTTTTAGCAAAATGTAATTTCCATGCTTATCCCTTTTATTAGAACAGGTTTTTTTCTTTGTCTAGGATCATGATTGCTACTCATGTCTTTTTTTACTTCAACTGAAGCATAATAGATTCTGCTCCAACCCATTATTTTTACTCTGTGTGTATCTCTCTGTTTCAGGTTTGTTTCTTGTGAACAATGTAGTGTTGGATTCTGGTTTTCAATCCATTCTGCTGTCTGCTGTCTTTTTATGGGTGAATTCAACCTATTTACATTTACAGTTATGATTACCAAAGGTATTTCCTTCCTTCCTGTTTTCCTGTTTATCCTTCTGTCTCTGTCTTTCTCTCCCCTGCCCCTCCTCAACAGTCTGTTTTGTTTTTGACTACTACCTCCTTCAATTCACCTTTTTTTCATCACCCCCTCCCCCAACTTTTCTTATCTCCTTTCTTTCCTATTTCCTTGTATGGTAAAATAGATTTCTATAGCCATGTAAATGTGTTTACTATTCTTTCTGTGAGCCAATCCCAATGAGAGAAAAGTTAAAGTGTTGCCCACCACCCCCTTCCAGCTTCTCCTCCACTCTAAAAACTTCCTCTTCTACCTCTTTTATATGAGATTATTTCCCCCTGTTCTTCTGCTCCCTTCGCTCTTCTCCCAGTGCATCCTTATTTCTCACTCATTCATCTTATTTTTTCTTAAAAATCATTCCATAATGGCCAACTCACACACCTGTCATCTGAATTTATATACTCTTTCTAACTGTTGAAATAATGTTTAAGTTCTTAGGAGTTACAAGTGTTATCTTCTCATATAGGAATGTATACGGTTTAACTTTATTTCATCCCCCATGATTTCTCTTTCATGCTTACTTTTCTATGCTTCTCTTCAGTCATGTATTTGAAAATAAAATTTTATTTTCTGCTCTGGTCTTTTTATTAGGAATAATTGAAAGTCCTCTATTCCGTTAAATATCAATTTCTCCCCTGAAAGATTATACTCAGTTTTGCTGGATAGGTTATTCTTGGTTTAATCTTAGTTCCTTTCCTTTCTTTTTTTTTTTTTGCTTTTTGGAGGGCAGTTGGGGTTAAGTGACTTGCCCAAGGTCACACGGCTAGCTTTTTGTGTTAAGTGTCTGAGGCCGGATTTGAACTCAGGTACTCCTGACTCCAGGGCCGGTGCTCTACTCACTGCGCCACCTAGCCGCCCCAGTTCCTTTCCCTTCTGACATGTCATATTCCAAGCTCTCCAGTTCTTCACTGTGGAAGCAGTTAAATCTTGTGTGACCCTGAATGTGGCTCCACAGTATTTGGATTGTTTCTTTCTGGCTGCTTCCAATATTTTCTTCTTCACCTGGAATCTCTGGATTTTGGTAATAAGATCCCTGAGAGTTATCATTTTCAGGATGTAATCGGTGGATTCTTTCAATTTCCATTTTACCTTCTGGTTTGAGAATATTAGGGTGACTTTCCTTGATAATATCTTGACATATAATGTCTAGGCTCTTTTGTTGATCATAACTTTCAAGTAGTACAATAATTCTTATATTATCTTTTCTTGATCTATTTTCCAGATTAGTTGTTTTTCCAATG
Organism: Pseudocheirus occidentalis; assembly: GCA_028646575.1. Classification (NCBI taxonomy): domain Eukaryota; kingdom Metazoa; phylum Chordata; class Mammalia; order Diprotodontia; family Pseudocheiridae; genus Pseudocheirus; species Pseudocheirus occidentalis. The sequence goes on along the minus strand of JAQQSW010005437.1, from coordinate 11,038 downwards.
ATATAATTCATATTTTCTTTTGGGTTTTCATTCTTTTGATTTTCTTTTATTGTATCTTTATGTCTCGTGGAGTCATTACCTTCTTTCTGTCCATTTTTAATTTTTAAGGAACTATTTATTCAGTGAATTTTCATATCACTTTTTTCATTTGTCCAATTCTACTTTTTATGTAGTTCTTTTCTTCAGTGGATTTTTGTGCCTCTTTTTACCAAAATGTTGACTCTCTTTTCATATTTTTTTTGAGCCACTTTCATTTATTTTCCCAATTTTTCTCTACCTTTCTTATTTGATTTTTAAAAATCTTTTTTGAGTTCTTCCAATTTTTGTTGGGCTTATGTCCAAATACTTTCCCCTTCTCTTTGAGGCTTTGATTCTAGCTTTTTTGATATAGTTTTCTTCCACATTTATTGACTTTCCCTATGACCATTGTAACTTTTTATGGTCAGATTCTTTTTATTGTTGTTGTTTAATCATTTTCCTAGTCCAGTTCCTAATTTCAACTTTATGTTAAAGTTGAGCTTTGCCCCTGTGGTTTACAGGGTACTGAAAAGTATACTGCTAAGCTAAGTGAACTTAATCAAAGTATTCAAAATGTCTCCATTTTCTATAATCAATGGTTCCATGTATGGATGGTATGGTGCTGACTGGTGGAAAACCTGTGTTTTTATGGTGTTATTAGGATAAAACTAGCACAAGCAGCAAAGAATAGATTCTTACTTTGTTGCATCTCAGCCTTAGAGGCTGCATTGAGTGCGCAATCATCTGAAAACAAAAAAAAATCATGTACCACCTCTCCCTCCCTGTTAGTTTTGGCTTGTAGCCTTTTCAAGACAAATAATTTACCATCAGTGCAAGAGTTAGCCTTGATGCCATTTTTGTACACATTGAAGGCTTCTGGCACATTGCTGAAAACATTTGCTAAAAAACATGAGAGCAAGCACATAGCCCTGCTTCTGTCCATGGGTGACTGAGAGCATTATCCATTATCCAGAACCAGTACAAGCATACCATAGTGGAACTGAAGTACAATACTGATGAACTTCTTCTGGCAACCAAATTTTACCGTAATTTTCCACATGTCATGACCAACAGCATCAAAGGTCTTGGTCAGACTGATGAGCATCATGTACAGCCTCTTGCTCCTGGCATTTCTCTTGGAGTTGTTGGGCAGCAAACACCATCTTGGCCCTTTGTGAAGCAACACTGGCTCTCAGGTAGATGACCATCTTCCAGGTGAATAAGCAGCCTATTAAGGAGGACTCTAGTAAGTATCTCGCCAGCAATGACTAAGACAGAGACATCCCCACGTTTCCCTTTTCTTTATAGAAATGGACAATGGAAGCACCCTTGAACTCCTGGAGGATAACATCCTCTTGCTATATAACCCAGAAAATTTCAGCCAGCTTTTGTATGAGCAGTGGACCTCCTTCCTTGTGAATCTCAACTGAAATAAAATCAGCACCAGGCACATGAAATTGCTTTCAAATCTCTTTTTCAGTTGGAAATTCAGCTAGAGAGGGATTGATTTTAACCTTAGGTATACAATCAATGGCTTCAAGCATTGATTTATGATACTCTGTTGAGAACACTATGTTCAGCCCAGCTCTTCAGGATCATGTCGTTATCATCAATCTATGTGGTTCCATCATTACTGAGCAGTTGAGATACACCATAGGTCTTTGGCTCATTGACAGCCTTCAGGGCACTGGAAAAGCATTTTGGATTGTTACTATCAATGTAAAGCTGAATTTCACCTGCCTTCTTATGGAGCCCCAAATCCTGAATCTCTCTAAGCTTCATTTGGACTTCACTTTTGATAGAATTAAACATCATCTTCTTAGAGACGGATGAACTATCCTGCTGGTAAACATTGTGGAATTCTTGTTTTTCATTTAGCAGCTTCTGAATTTCCCCATCATTTTTGTCAAACCAGTCTTGATGTTCATGAGTGTTCTGACCCTGATGAGCAAATACAGTGGTATAGACATCTCTGAAAGCTGCCCACTTCTTTTCTACTCCAGTCTTGCCAACAATGTATTAGTTCAGCTTTCCCTCCAAGTTAGCAAAAGGAACTGTTCCTTCTCAGAGAAGTGCACTAATCTAGTGACATCAAGTTTTCTGGCAGTCATCTTACCTTGGAGCCACAGCTTTTATCGAATGCCAATATTTAGCTTTGAGAGGATAAATCTATGATCAGTTCAGTACTTCACTCTCACATCCTGTCTGTTGCTTCTCCTTACAATGACATAGTCTATTAAATGCCAGTGTTTTCTACAGGGGTACCTCCACGAAGTTTTATTGGATTTAGGTAAATGAAGGACAGTGTTGGTGATGAGATAATGAGATGCACAAGTCTTTAGTAGTAAGTGATCGTCGCTATTGCTGATTCCTACTCCATCCCTCCCTGTCATGTCGGGTAGTCTGTGACTACTCTAGCATTAAAGTTACCTGGAATCATAAACTCGTCCTCTTTTGGCACATTGATGATGAGGGTCTCCAAGTCTTCATACAATTCTTCATTGACTTCATCAAGGTTCATCATGGTGGGAGCACGGACACCGATGATGGTGGTGTGGTGTTTTCTTGCAAGTGGCAATCACATTGTCATGAGCCTGTCATTCACTCCTTTTGATAAGCATACAAGCTTGTAGACAAGGCAAAACCTATGCCAGCTTCATGGTACTCTCTCACTGTGAACATTTCAGAAAAATGGGTATCCGGCTCTGACTTTGGTAAGCTGGCCTTCACTTGCCAACCATGGCTGCTATTTGGATGAAATACCTGCTGAGTTCTCTTGCAGCAAGAACTGTTTGTCTTTCAGGTCTACTGGATTTCATGTTGTTTCTAAGTAGGTACACATTCCATGTACCAATGGGGAGTGGAATCATCTTCACTAAATTCCTTGTACATTTTTTTTGTGTTTCTACTGCAGAGGGACTACCTCACTTCCTACAGTTGCTAGAGTTGGCCAGGGTTGCCAGCAGGCCAGGGTTGGGTGAAGCACACAAATTTTAGAGCAGCTTTTCTAGCCTTTTCCTCACACCCGGAGCTGAGCAGTGTGGTCTTTAAAAAAGGCTGTTCAGTCACCTAGGAGGCTACTGAATGCCACTGCTACTTCAGTCCAGTGAGATGACCCTAATACCTGGGCTGCCTGTGCAACAACTATAAAAAAAGGTGGGGGCACAAATTAAAATCTCCAATTAAATACAAAAATGGAGCTCATGAAAATCAAGGGAGTGATTAATAAAAGACAAAGTAGGGGAAAAACATTGAATTAATAAATAAAATTAGGATTTGGTTTTATGAGAAAGAAAAAACAATAAAATAGATAAACCATTAGCTTCTTTGATTTTTTTAAAGAAAAAAACCAAATTACCACTATCAAAAATGAAAAGGGTGAATGCGCCACCAATGAAGATGCAATTAAAGCAATTGTTAGGACTTATTTTGCCCAATTATATGCTAGTAAAACTGACAATCTAAGTCTAAATGAATGAATATTTACAAAAATATGAACTGTACAGACTAATAGAAGAAGAAATGGAATACTTAAATAACACTATCTTAAAAAAAGAAATTGAATAAGTTATAAATGAGCTTCCTAAGAAAAAATCCTCCACACCAGATGGATTTACAAGTGAATTCTACCAAACATTTAAGAAGCAATTAATCCCAATGCTATATTAACTATTTGAAAAATTTGTTAAGGAGTTCTACCAAATTTCTTTTGTGACACAAATACAGTTTTAATACCTAAACCAGGGAAAGCAAAAACAGAGAAAGAAAACTATAGACTGATTTACTTAATGAATATTGATGCAAAAATTTTAAATTAAGGAGATCACAGCAATATATTACAAAGATGAAAAAGGGATGTAGGCTATGTTCAGGGAGGACCAGCACCTCTGGGGTGAAGGCTACTGAGCCCTTTACAGGGCTGCTCATCCATCTTTGGTGTCTACCTGATTCACCCAGCTCTCACCTGTGGCTTCAAGCAGTGTAGTATGGAGCAGCAGCCACACCCATGAGTTCTATTTTGGTGTTTAATTGGAGCTTTTAATTTGTTCCCCCCCTTTTTAAATTTTAGCCCACTTCATTGATCTGCTTTTTCTCTCTTTTATTGATATATGCATTTAAGATATAAATTTAAGATATAAATTTACTCATTTAAGATATAATTTTTTCCCCAAGTACTGCTTTGGCTGCTTCCCACAAATTTTAGTGTGTTGTCTCATTGTTGTCATTCCCTTTAATGTTTTTCCTCTAATGGTAACCTGTGGATTCTACCAATCTACCAATTGGTTCCAGTTATTTCTGGGAAATTTTTAAATGATGCCTTAAAGTATGGTATTCAGGGCTTTTTTTTTTGGTTGATCATGCTGTACAGGGAGTTGAATTATTCTTAGATTATCTCTTTGAACTTTGTTTTACAGGCAAGTAGTGTTGTTTGCTGCGGTTGGAACAGCTAGGTGATATAAGAATAGATTTTCTATCTAAACTTTTTCAGTTTATGATTTTTTCCCTTTCCTATATAAACACACTGCTACATCTCTTTGGTTATTTTGGGTTAATTTTTTTAGAAAGGTGGCCCACTTCCTACCAGCTCTCTTCTACTTATACTCAAACTCATCCCCCCTCCTTTTGTTAACTTTCTCCCTTTCGATTTTTGCTTATTTGTTAAATTTCATTTTTTGGTGCCACTTTCCAGAGAAGATGTATCTCCCTCATTCTCTGCACTATCCATCTTTCCTTCCCATCTACTCTAGACCTTCTTTCTTTGCTTCATGGCCCCTATACTTATCTAGTCCCTCTCTATTCTGTATTCTTCAAGGAATCAAACCTTTTGAGGTATTCATTTGAGGCCTCTTCTCTACACAATTTCCACCACTGCCTCGAAGAGCTTGCCTCCAACTCTTCCTTTTCCATTGTTTCTCATTTATGGAAAATAACCATTCCTGTTGGTGAGAGGATACTGCCCCATGGTCAGACTCCCATCCTCATCTTTGATTTTGCCACCCACCACTGAAATACCCTATTCCTGGTCACCTTCCATCCCTGTTTGCCTCAAAAATCTCTCTGGATCCATGCCTTTCCACTCTTAGGTGCAAATTTCCCCTAGGAGTTCTGCCTCCTTCCCTCCCAAGGCAGGATGATTGTTCTCAAGTACCAAATCTCTGTGGACAATGCTCAGTGCAAGGTTCCTGTCTCCCTTCACAGAACATGTCTCTTCACTCGTAAGAGCATTCTTCAGTGGAACCTCCTTTCGTCGCCATAGCACAGCCTCCCTTTTCCCACACCCCAATTTTCCAGTCCTTTCCCTCCCTTCTTACCCACTCACCTGAAGGCTCTTTTCTTCTGGAAAGACCACAGGAGTCACTTTTTTCTTATTGTTAGCCCTCAATCTTATCAGGGCACATCACATATGTCCCTCTATTCTCCTCTCTCCCTTCCACGAGCCTTCTCATTTTCTAATTTATTCTCAATACCTCCTCCCTCATGGATTCACTGATAGTTGGGATCTCTCAAAGTTCTGTTCATAATGCCCATGGTCCACATCTCCATCATTGTCTCCATTTGACTCCCTAACCACCCCTCTCCCTCTCCTCCCACTCCCATCTCCCTATGTACTTTTAGAGAGAAGTCTCTTACTGGTCTCTCTCTTGTCCCTGTTACCGTTGCAATCATTCACCCCTTTTGTATTTCTGTTGTCTGGGGTATTCGAGAAACAAATAATATCTTCACATCTGATTTCTTTTCTTCTTCTGAGAATGTTTCAAATGCCTCTTTATTGTTGAATGTCCATCTTCTTTTTAATTTATGCTTAAGCTAGGATTTACAGAGTAGATCACCTTGGAATGCATCTTGAGCCCCATTGCTTTTCTGAATACATTATTCAATTCCCTTCTGAATTTTTCTCGTGGGTGCCGAATAATTTTGTGTTAATGAATTTTCCTTTCTTTTGTATTTGAAGGTCCTTCTCCTGGTTGCTGCAGAATTTGTCTTTGTGAGGACCAGATGAGATAATATTTTTAGAGAAATTCGCAATCTTAAAGCAAGCATCAGCTATTATTGCAGAGCAGGAAACAGACCCAGCCAAATCATCACCCAACATCACACAGGTAGTAAGTGGCAGAGGTAGAATTCGAACCCAGATCTTCCTGATTGCAAATCCATTTCCACTGTGCCACATGCCTCATCTTGTCTTGAGCCCCAGGATCCATTGTGTTCTTAACAATGACCATTACTTCTGGCTGAAGCACTGAACACCCCTCACTCCCATCTCATAAATATGTCTGCCAGCTTATAACCTTTTGTCCTGGCTTTCTCAAAGATGTAGAAACTTCCAGTGATCTTCAGGAAGAGTTTCCTTCACCAATGAAATCATAGGTTTAGACCCCCAAAGGGTTGTAAATAAGAGAGACTAGGCTACAAGATCATAAAAGATTTAAAGCTAAAAAGGGATTGTGGAGTTCACCTAGTCTTGTGGACCCAGAGTTCACAATGGGTACTGAAGTATCCTGTAGACGGGCGACTATATGGCACAGTGAATAGAGCTCTGGCCCTGGAGTCAGGAAGACCTGAGTTCAAATCTGGCCTCAGACACTTAACACAAAAACCAGCCATGTGACCTTGGGCAAGTCACTTAACCCCAGACACTCTCCAAAAAGCAAAAAAAAAAAAGTATCCTGTAGACTAATGGTCCTGAATCCAGTTTGGCCCCCAACCATCATGAAGAAGAGCAAACTTAGCTACTGATTGACTGCCATTGATAGGTAGGTGAGTCCAATGGTACCAGGAATAGCAGCGGCTCTCCTACCAACCCTGCCACAAGTGTGGCCCCTGCAGCCATTATTTAGAGAAACAACCCTTGTGGGGATGCTAGCTGTCAAATGCTTCTGCAGGTCTCGTAGGCCCTGGCTCCTTAGAAGCTTTAACTACTCAGGACCTAGAAAAGAAAGTTTTTATCACCAAAGTCCTTGGCACTGTCAAATGGTTCAGTATCAGAAATGGACATTGTTTTATCAGTGGAAATGATACTAAAGATACATGACCATCTGCTTTGTTGCTGCCCCCTAAGGATCATGGGACCTTTCTATCCGATGTGCAGCTGATTCATGTGTTGTCTCTATTAGAATGTAAGCTCCCAGAGAACAGGGACTGTCTTGCTTTCCAATTTGTATTTCTAGGGCTAGAAAAATGCTTTGCGAATCTGTAAGCATTTAATAGTTTTTCTCTCCCTCCCTCCCCCTTCTTCCTTTCCTTCCTTCCTTCCTCCCTCCTTTTTTCCTTCCTCTACTTGAAGATCTCTACACAAAGTCGCCACCATTATAGGCAGTACTGATGTACATCAAGCCTAATTTGCTTGCCTCCTTTAAATTCCACCCCCCTGTTCCTGATTTGGCCTTCTAGGGATAAACAGAACATGTCTAGTATTATGTCTACTCTTTCCCCTCCCCTCTCCTCTCTTCTCCTCCCCTTCCCTTTCTTCTCCTCTCCCCTCCTCCATTCTTCCAAGTTCTGGCCTTATTTCATAGTCTCAGGATAGAACCTTGATCTTACAGGGAGGCTCCACAGAGAACTTGCTGTCAGAATACCTCAAACGCATTCAGGTTTGGCAAAGAGCTTTGAAAATTAGCTGCAATAATATATTGACTACTCATAGATTATAAGAGGTGAGAGAGATGTCAGACGTCATCTAGTCAACTGAAATAAGAAATATAAGAAATAAGAAGAGGGGAGGAAGCAGAGCCCCAGATCTGAAGTTCACATCCAGCTCTTCTGTGCCCACAGGCTTAGGCCATAACAGTATCAACCATCAAACCCCAGGACCCAGAAGAAATGAGTGATGCTATTCATGGTTTAGTGGAAACTGTTCCATTTGATGTCAAAGGACCTGGATTCAAATCTTGACTCTTCCACTTACTATCAGTGTGACCTCGGACAAATTAGTTAACCTCTCTGTTGGGCCTAAGCTTCTTCATCTGTATTAAGGAAAGGATTGGCCTTAATGGCCTCTGAGGTCCCTTCCACCTCTAATTACAGCCAGCACTTAAATACCTTTGGGGTTTGCAAAGCACTTTATGCATCCCATCTCTAGATCAATGACCTTGGGAAAATCCCTTTTCTAGGCTTTTGTTTCCCCCTTGTTGAGGAACCTTCCTTCCACCAACATAGCTCAGCTATGGGTCTACAATTTATTATCTCTCTTGGAGAGTTCATAATGACCAATCAAAACTCCAGAAGACTGATGAGAAACCATACTTCCCACCTTTGGGCAGAGAGGTGATGGACAGAGGTGCACCAGGAGACATTAATGTTTCTATAAGACCAGAGTATGGATTTGTTCTGTATGACCCTTTATTTTTTTACATGTGAGGAATGGTTTTTTTGTTTGTTTGTTTTTTGGAGGAGGAGGGAGTTAGAAGGGGAGTTGGGATCTGGTAATGGCACTACTAGAAAAAAGAAGAAAAGAAAGAAAAGAGAAAAAACGATGAAAAAATCAACAGAAGAGAGCCAATGAAAACTCTAGATAAACAAGGTAACACTGGAAATAGGTTCAATTTAAATATTTTTAAAATTTTGCTTTTAATTTGTGGAATAAGACAAGAATTTACGTGACATGAAACAACAAAAAGATGACTACAAATGAAACTGTAAATCTTCTATGCACAACTTGATTATTTCTTTCAAATAACAAAAATTATATAACAAAATTATGTATATTTTCCCTTTCAAATCAGAAAAAGAAAACAAACCCAGCCCAAGCTGTACATGGTGGGGAGTTACAGTTCTGTATACAGCCATCTTTTTCTGTTCTCAGAACAAAGCAAAATGCATGTTTGTTTATGTTTGGCAATTTCATAATAAAAAGAAACTTAAAAAAAAAGTCCCTTGAAAGTAGTACTGCTATCAGCCACATGATGGTGCTAGCTCTCCATGCTTGTGGTTACTAAGAAGAGAGAAGACCTGTAGGAATGAATTGGAGCCATGTCCTCTTTAGGTAACCTCCATAACAGAGGGTCTGGATGCACATTTATTACTTAGTGGCCAGACTTTGACTTTGCAAGTCATGAAGAGGTGGAGAGACCTACATGCTGGAGGAAGGGGACTCCAAGGGGCTATTGTTCTAGATGGGGCAACTTATGCCAAAGTGAAGGATGACTCTCTTCTCTCTGCATCACATTTCTGCGGTTTCCCTGAGAATACTCTGGATGTAATTGCATTTTTATAGAGTTATTTGTTCATACTTAATGAAATCCTCCAGCATTGCACAGCACCATAGCTGGTGGGCGGGAGGTGCAGCAGTGGGGAAGGCAAGGACTATGGTGGGCCTTTTGAAAAGCCAAATGGGGAAGTGCTGGGAGTCAGGATGGCTTTACACATAGTTAATTTTGTCTTATTTCTCTTTTCAAGAGAAAGTATCAGACTCATCTGCATAAATGGCTGGCGAAGAAATAATCGAAATAAAAATAACATAAATTAATATTTCAACTGGTTGCAGAAACATCCCCTTCACTAGCTCTCAGTACATTAGGCAAGCATACACAACCGGGTTATGCCAAATCCTTTTAAGTTAACAGACATTAAAACCTAAAAGAAATCAGCCTTAGTCTAATTGTGGTGCCGTAGATAGAACGTCACCATTTGGAATCAGAGGAACAGAACTCAAATCCTTTCTCTGCCTCTTGGCCTCAGTGTGACTTTGAACTTGTGAGTCCACCTTTTTGGGCCTCAGTTCCCTGGGATTTGAGACTGGATGACCTCTAAGATCCCTTCCTGCTGTAAAGCTATAATCCTATGATACTGGCATGCCAATAGAAGACAATCATAATAAAGAGACTTCTTAATCGACAGAGTCAGCTATGGGAAAGTCAGGACAAAAGGTCCCATAGGCTGGTGGTCATATTTGTGGGACTCTGGAAAGGCCTGTGGTTTGAGGCAGTTCTCGTGCTTAGAAACACATTAGGGTTTGGTTCTCAGATGATAAAAGGCAAGGGTTTGAAGTTCTCTTCAACAGAGAGTCTTCTGAACATCTGTTAGATGTTGGGGGCTCATTCATTCATTTATTGATAGTATTTGTTGTTGGTCAGTTCTTTCAGTCTTGTCTGATTCTTTGTGACCCCATTTGTTGTTTTCTTGGCAAAGATACTGGAATGATTTGTCATTTCCTTCTCCAACTCATTTTACAGGTGAGAAAACTGAAGCAAATAGGGTTAAGTGACTTGCCTAGGGTCACACAGCTAGTAAGAGTCTGAGGTCAGATTTGAAGTCAGGAAGATGAGTCTTCACTCTGTCTACTGTCACCTTCATGCTCTGGGTCCAGTGTTTCCAGAAAATATGGCAGCTCAAAAAGACAAGTTCAGAGGACTCCTTAGCAGTCCTTACCACTAGTGCACCACCTAGTAGGCACTTAATAAATGCATGCTGACTTCATTCATTCAACAAACAATTGCTAGGTGCCTATTAGATGCCAGGTACAAATATTAACAATTGTATTATATATTATATTAACAATAATAACAACACATTTTATAGCACTAATTATGTGCTGGGCACTGCACTAAGCCCTTTACAAATATTATCTCATGTGATTCTCACAACAATCCTGGGAGATAGGTAATATAATGATCTCTATTTTATAGAGAAGGAAATTGAAGCAAATAGTGGTTAAGTGACTTACCCAGGGTCACACAGCTAGTAAATATCTGAGGCTGGATTTGAACTCAGGTCTTCCTGACTCAGGCCTAGAGTGCTATGCCCTGGAGGAGTAGAACAAAGAGCTTCTGCCCTGGAGGAGTTTATGTTCTATCTATTAGGGGAAAAGGGGATGACTAATCAATACACTGGCAAATCACTACAAAATATATACAATGTTATCATCATCATCATCATCATCATTATGGTTAATTATTTTGGTTGGGGAGAGTACTAACCATTAGATGGATCAGGAAAGCAATTCTAAATTCTAGATTCTGTCTATTCCTCCCTTGTCACCCACCCCTACTAGAAGGACACTCAGTTCAATACAGGCTATGGA
>JAQQSW010005436.1:0-14194 GCA_028646575.1 Pseudocheirus occidentalis | reverse complement strand
TTAGGGTTGGGGCAGGGGCAAGACGGGGAGAAAATTTGTAATGCAAAAATGTAATGAAAATGAATAATGTAAACAAGAAAACAAATAAAAAATAATACAAATTGAGTTTAAAAATGTATCATAGCTACATTTTGTTTTAGAAAGCTGGCAATTAAATATATACCACACTCAAAAAAAAAAAAAAGAAGAGCTACTTCTTTTTTTGTGGTCTCTCTTAGGCCAGGAATTCTCAGATCATATTGGTTAATTTCATTCCCTTCAGCCTTAGTAGAAGCCACCTGTAACAATAATGCAATATTCACAGCACCCGTGGTGGTTATGAATATGCTGGCATAGTTGTGAATCACAAAATGTAGTACACTTTCCACATGTAGGGCAGAACCAAAGTCTTTATTTGAATACCAGAAAACTGAGTCCCAGAACCAGAAAGTCAAAGTCATTATAGTAGCTAGGAAGTTGATACACATGGTTAATGTAGTAATCACCCACATTCCCAAACCTTCACAATAGAACAGGCTCCCTCAAGCAGGGATCCTTTTCTATCACTCACAGTAGCTCCTCTGCCTGGTTTTTGGAAGTTCTCAGCAAAAGTTCCCAGAATGAGAGTCTCAGCAAAAAGGTCTCAGAAGGAAGGTCTCAGCAAAAGTTGCAGCCTCCAGGTGCTCACTGAGAGAAAATGTAACTGTCTTCCTTGTTCTCTTCCTTATATATAGTATAGCTCCTCCCTGTTCTGACCCTTCCTGTTACGTTAGCAACTTGCTCTCAAGGTGTTAAGTACTTCTGTGTTAATTAAATAGCTTAAGCAAGATGTTAACTTGAAACAAGGTGCTAAGTACCTGCTTACTTGCTGATACAAAAGGGCATGGAAGATCTTCAGATTCCATTAACATTACACCACCCTGTAGAGGGATGCTTATTTACATTGTAAAGCTGAATGGTAAGGTTTTTAGTTTGTGTCTGTCCTTGTTAAAGAAACAAAGACCATGGTGGCCTAGAACTCTCACCATGTGGACAACTGTGGACACTTAACTGTCTCTAGTTACATGCCCTTCAACTACATCATTGTTAGATTCCTGAACTTGGACCTGTCCCCTTATTCCCTCATACAAAGAATGTGCAACCTAGATTTGGAAATCAGATAACTCGGTTGAATTTTAGGTAAAACCACAGAATCCCAAAATTTAAAAGTCAGAAAAGACCTTGGTGACCATTTAGTCCACTCCACATATGAAAGAAAACCCCACTATATTATATCTAACTAATGGTAGTCAGCCTCTGCCTATGACTTCTGAGGAAGGCAATTTCACCACCTCTCCAGGTAGTTGATTTCCTTTTCCAACAGATCTAATCATTGGGAAGTTTTTCCTGACAACAAACTTGAAAAAATTGGCTTCATTTCAACTTCTGCCCATGAGTCTGGGTTCTGTCCTCTGGGACCAAACAGAAGAAGCATAAACCTTCCGCCACATGCAATCTATTACTCCACAGTAATCTATTACTTTGGCTGAGTCTGCAGGAACAAAATAACTCTTTGGTTAATTAATCCTTTAGCTCTTTCCTTTAACCTTTCCCAAATATTTACATGGCTATTACTTCTTTCCAAGCCAGAATTGCCCATAACTGCCAAAATTTATTGATAAGGGCATTTTATAGCTGCACCCCTCATTCTAATCCCAACATGTTGACCACTGTATTACACTTTTGGCAGGAGCACCTGAGCACTCCTAACCAATAACTTGATCTTAAAGTACCTACAGCTACCCTTAAAGGAGGTTCCCCTTTTCAGTTAGGGGAAGTGTTGAATCAAGAGCAGATTCTCTCAATTTCCATTCAGGAAGACTACTTGCATACGGTTCACAGGAAGGGATAAAGCTGTGTCAGAAAATTATTTAATGCTGGCCCAGAAAGGTTAGCATCTGTCCTTGCTACTGGGCGATATAGTGAAAAGAATGTTAGAGTCAGAGCACTTGGATTTGAATCTTGGCTGTTCTTTACTAACTGCATGACTTTAGGCAAGTTACCTCACCTCATGGGGATCAGTATCCTCAAAGAAAAGTTTTAGATTAGATGGACTCTGAGGTCCCTTCACATTCTAATCTAAATCTATTATTCAAGATGCTTTGAATTTGGTTGATATTATAATAGAATGATTACATGGAAGTGAGACTGCAGCCATTTGTAATTCTGAGATGGGATGGTCATAATTCCACAAATGGATTGATTCTGTTGTGAAACTTTTTGAGCTTTGAAACTCCCATAGCTGTTCCCTAAGATTATGCACAATCTATGCTGTCCCAGAGGTGATCAAGCAAAGTCTGATAGAAGGGTGCTATTAGACATGTAACCCTATATTGTATCTGGAAGGGGTCGTTCTGTAAGAACTGATGCTTAGCCAGCAGGAAGATGCCAAGTATGCACACTTCACAACATGTGCAAGTAGAAGAAAATGAAAAACACATACACACACAGTTGTTCCCTATGTTTGACATCCTAGGAGGAAAACACAGAGAAAAAACCATGTTGGGAAAAATCTCCTGAGGGTTCTTGTGTTTATCTTTCATTCTTGAAGCGGACCATGACATCAAGGAGATGATGACCTGCCTTGCAGTTGACTTTGATTTGAGCGAGAGAGGGCTGTGCAAGGTCACCAACCTCACCTTCTTCTCCAGAGCCACCTCAGTCCAGTGGCCAGACATTTATCAGGATGAGTGGAGATGAGCCAGGATGCAATAGGAAACCCTGGCCTTTATAAACTAAGGCCTTTTCAGGTTCTCACTTTGAGTTCTGGGTCTGGAATCAGAAAGACTCATCTTCGTGTGTTCGAATCTGGCCCCAGTCACTTGCTAGCTGTGTGACTGAACAGTTCCTGAGGGTCCTATGAATGTCTCCAAACTTTGGAGGCTCATTTGCAACTAGCACCCGAATATGAGAAATTACTAGAAAGGTCACCAATAATAACTAGTATAATTACCAAAGGGGTGATCTACTTGTATTTCCTATAGAAATTTCCCACTATGTGCTTCCCCTCTGTCCCCTTACAACAGCATAACACAACTTAGCTGTTTGGAATCTTGTCTTTATCCCTTGTCTTGTCTCAGTTCTCCTCCCTGTCACTGCTGGCCAGGGTACTGCAGCAATGACACATAGGAGACCTTTTCTGGCTACAATCTAGAAAGAAAGCTAAGTAAGTCTTTGCCCCCATGTAGTTGCATTGCTGTATTGAAGCCTCACTTGAAAATAGCTGCCAGTTGGCAGAAGAGACCTGAGATCAGTATATTCCCCACTTGTCTGTATTATTTTTTCTTAAATATTAATATAGCTAATTAAATGTAGAGGCGTGTTCCAGCACTAATCTACTGGTTCTCATTTTTCTTCCCCTCCTTCTTTCTTTCCCTGCTTTGCCCTAGTGTGCATTGTCAAAGTGTCAAGTGAAGAACTCAGGAGAAAATGGTGAGATAACACCAAATTGGTATGCTGTACTAAGGCCCTGGACACAAGGGACTTCTTTTAATCCAGTCCATTAATCAATTTCTCTGTTGAAATTGAATTAACTGTCTTTCATCAGCATCACATCCCAGGACTTGAAAACACTAAGCAAAGAGAGGAATGTAAATGAAGCAAGATGTCTGTCTCCCCCTCCACATGGGTGAGCCCACATTTCTCACTTTTCCTTTGTCTTATGTATAGGAAGAGTCAAAGGCTTTTAAGTTGCTATAATGGCCTTACTCCCAGATTTATTTTGTTTCATTTTATTTTAATTCATAGGAGAAACCAGTAGCATTCTTCTACCATGGGTTAGAATAGTCATGGACCAATGTTTAATTTCTCCATGGTTGTTCATAGCTTGAGAAAGGTCCAGCTTTTCCTTAGCCCCTCCTTTTAATGAAATATCTGAGATTATACATCAGCCTTAGCGTATTTTTGGGAGGGTGGGGGTTGACTTGACAAGCAAACCTCACTACCAGTAGCCATCTCTTCTTCCTACTCTCAAAGCTGGTAGGAACTTTGTTCAGTTTAACTTAAGAACTCTAGATTTTCTTTCTTTTTTTCAAAAATCATTTTCTGATACTCATTGGAGGCAGCAAGGTACTGTTGCCTGTGTTTTGATTTTTAGCCCAGCTCTGTGACTCTGGCTGAATCGTAATGCTCCTGTTTCCCCGTCTGCAAAATGAATTGGGATAATCCTTGCTTTTAGATCTACACATTTCTTTAGTTTTGGCAGCTCGTGAAACAAAGACAAAATTTTTTTAAATGACCCTTGGTCCTCAAACAACATCACTCAAATGAACTCTAGCTTAATGGATAGGAAGGAGCTGATTTCTGATGTGAGAGTCCCATCAGATTCAGTTGTCTGTATGCCATCAAAGGAAAGATAAAAATCAGCACCAAATGTAAGTCCCTTTAATGATCTATTGTCATTGTCAATAATAGAAAAATCATCAAATGGAGCCCTTACACTTCAGTCCTGGTACAGGGAAGTTGGAAATGTCACCTAGGAAGATGAAGCCAGAAAGGGTTGCTGAACCATACCGCATCCACATAGTAGGATTCTAGGCTTCATGGGACACAACTCGAAAAGCAACAAAGGGGTCATTTTAAAAGCTATTTCAAGGATGGAAAGATAACACAGGGCAAAATTACAGATGATCCTATTAACCCTTTCCTCCAGATAAAATAGAACATTGAATTGTCATTTCACATGGCTATTTTTGCACCTTTATATTGTATGTCATACAATACACATATATACTTATGTACAGATTGTACATACCTCCCATTTCAATAAGTGTCCATTAAATACCTACTATGTGCTAGGGACTAAGGATGCAAAGAAATAAAACAGTCCTTGCATTCAAGGAATTTATATCTGAGTGGGAGAACTTCAACAAGCACACTGATAAGTAAATTAAAAATACATGTTAAATAAATGCAAAATTAATAGATAATAATAACTTGGGGAATTAAGAAAGGTTTCTTGTAGAAGGTGACACTTTAGTTGAGCCTTAGATGAAGAGGGAGAGGATTCTAAGGATGGGGACAACCTGTCCAAAGGCACAGGAGAGGGGGACATGATATCATACATGAAGAACTGCAAGTGGGGCAATTGAAATGCAATATCTGGTGAGGGAGGGGGAAGTAACACATGGTTAGCCCATAAACTAGGAAAGAGGAGTCAAGGGAATCCCTGATGAAAATTCAAGAAGGGAGCAGGTCTATAACAGACCACAGTTTTATAGGCACACAAATGGCTGAAAGATGACTAAGATTATGCTGTATTTATGGTTTGTTGACCTTTAAGAAAAATAAAGCATTTTCTTCAGGAAACCAAAATGTAACCTTAAAAGATCTTTTCCAAAAAGAAGTCCCTTATGTATACATTAAGATCATGTGTGATTCCTTGATAATTACATCCTCAGAGATAACTATCTGAAGACCCTCTGATTATTAATGTTATGTGAGCCCTAAAACAGGGAGATGTATGCTCCTGAAAAGTGTTTGCCATATCATTAGGGGAATGGTGCCTTGGTGTTGTGGGCATTGGACTTGGAATCATGAAGACCTGGGTTCAAATCACACTTCAGAAAATTGTTAGCTGTGTGAACCTGAGTGAGTCATTGTGCTTTGGTTGCCTCACCTATAAAATGTGTGCATTGGATTTTATGGCTTCTAAATTTCCTTCCAGTTCTAAATCTATGGTACTATGAAACATTGTATGAAGCAGAAATGCAAGAGAATTTCTGATTGGTTGGTGAGGTCCTTCAGAAGTTCCTATTTATGAATCATAGTGTGTTGATTACATACAACTCCAGAATGTTACAGGACTTAATCGATGAGATTTCTTATATGTCAAAAGAGACTGGCCAATAATCCATAAGGGAAAAAAAGATGGATGAAGAATGCCAGTTGTTAAGATTATGACACGCAGTTCATTGACTCAGTGCATAAGAATACATATCTAGGATAGGCAGTGTAGATGAACAACAAGTTGAGCCTGCTACTCACTGGTAGCTTCTCTCAAATACAAGTGTTCTCATATTTGCCTTGAGGACCAAGGGTCATGTGTATCCCCCTTCCAGTGTTGATGTACATTTTCAAATCTTGGAATATCAAAATCTTTGAAGAATTAAAGTTGTGAGTGAGCCAAAGGATAAAGGAGAGATGCTTAGATACTATAAGGTATCAGTATATGTATAGAATTGACCCCTGGGCAAGAAATAGCCTAAGGGATGTTATCCAAGAAATGTATGATCAGACAAGAGGATGAATTGTTCATATACACGGCATGGGTGAAGGATGCACAGCCAGGGTCCTCTTCTGGTATTTACCAAATACAAAAAATAAAAAAAACAATGGCAATAATAAGAAAATTAGAGAAAAGCTCTAAGTACATGAAATAAGTTTTTTATGGAGGATTTATGAAAGAATACATACAGAATAGGAAAGTATGGGTTGGGGGAGGGAGTATTACCAATGATGAGATCGTAGATTCATTGGAGTAGGTACTGCAATGGTTCTGAAAGATTATGCCACAAAATTTGGGATGTCATGTAATTGAACATTAACATTTATCAATGAATCAATCAATAATTATTTAGTTCTTACTATGGGCCAGGCACCATGAAAAGAGCTGGGGACAAAAAGAATGCAAAAGACAGTCCCTGTTCTCAGGTAGCTCACAGTCAGGAGCATGAGACAACATGTAAGACTCTGCAAGGCAGTATGAATGGGAAGTAATCCCAGAGTAAAGACACAAGTAGTGGTAGGGAGTAGGAAAAGTCTTTTGTGAAAGCTGGGATTTAAGTTAAGGGGGAGGGTTTTTTTTGAAGGGGGAAGACAGGGCAATTGGGGTTAAGTGACTTGCCCAAGGTCACACGCTTAGTAAGTGATGTGTCTGAGGCTAAGGAGGAGTTCTGATGGAAGCTGGAAAAGCCAGGAGTTTGAGGTGAGAAGGGAGGGCATCCTAGGCATGGGGAGAGAGTGAGGGAAAAGATACAGAATGAAGAGATGGAGTGTCATGTGCCAGGAAGAGCAAAGAGGTCATCATTACTGGACAGTAGCATTTATAGAGAAGAATAAAGTATATTAAAACTGAACTGGTAATGATGGGCCATGTTGTGAAGAATTTTAATTTTGTTAAAAGTATAAATTTTATTTAGCCAGCATTTGAAGTATGATAAGCATAGAATACATAAAATAAAAAAAAATTGTTGCTTATTACTTGTACACACTAATCTCAAAACTTGTCAGACCTTGGACTTACAACAAACTCAACAAAAAACTCTGTTCTTAAGAAAAGGGAAAGTGTACATATGTTAGCTTCTTCACACATGGAATGTAATGCCAGCATTAGCTTCTATGGCACATGGAATATTGACAAATATCAATGTCAATGTTCCACGTGTCATGATTTCTCATGGCAAAGAATATTGTATCCTTTGTTTAAAAAATGGGAACCACTGACATACTGCCCTGCATTATTATTTGCTTTGAACTGGGAAAATCTTGAGAAGAACTTTGGGGGAATTCTCAGAAAGGGAGTGGCATATCATTGGGTAGGTCAGGGTAGGGTCCAATACCAAGGCTCTGGGTGATACTTGTGAGCATGAGGTGGAGCAGATGAAGAGGAATATCTTCTGTATTTCCAAAGGAGGAGGGTAAGAGAGGGACAGGATTGGTTCTGTTTAGGGGCTTAGTGAATTGTGTGGGAAGTTGGAGGACCTATCAAGATTGTGGATCACAGAATATGACCTCTCCCTGAGATGCATCAATGGAACTCTTTCTGACTTTATTTCTTTTTTCTTGTTTTCATTGTTTGTATGTTTTTGGCAAGGCAATCACAATTTAGTGATTTTCCCAGGATCACACAGCTAAGTGGCAAATGTCTGAGGTCAGATTTGAACTCAGGTCCTCCTAACTCCAGGGTTGATGTTCTATCTGCTGTGCCACCTAGCTGCTCTGCCTTTATTTCTTGAAGGCTAGAATACTCATATTTTGGAGGAACAGAGAATGAATAGAATGGGTCATTATGGAAGGGGTAAAGGAGGAGAGAATGGAAAACAGAAATGACTTAAATCTGATGGTATCTCAGGGGGATTTCATCTGGTTTTAATTTTAATTTGTTCTTTGGGTTAGGGATAAAGACAATAGGGATAAAAAAATGTCACCACTATGACTGGATTCTGGATTGCTCTTCCTCTCCTCCTCCCTCCAATCTCCCATGTGCAAAGTCTTTGTTTAAAAATTGTAGGTAGCTGGCAGATTTTCTTTCTTTTGAACTCGATTGAGACAGATCTTTTTCAAAGCATGCTTGTAATACTCAGGTTCTTGGCTTTAGTGGGTCAGAGTAACTCTCCTGGCTGCTTGGGGAAAAAAAGGAGGAGTAAGGCTGATTAAAGCCATCTTTATAAGCTGACATGGTGCCAACAACTCCTTCAGGATGGTCTCTTCAGCCTTTTCTCTGAGCCCTAAGGATTTATATCATGGAGGTTGGCAGGAAAAAAGTCTCGCAAAGATATGTTTTGTATTTGGCTTTCAACTTAAGGGTTTCTGGGAAAAATAAATAAACAAAACAGTGCTTATATCTGGCTGAACCTTCTTTTAAACAATTATCCTCCTTCCACAGTGGAGAGGGATTTCTAATTTTGGCTATGGTTCTACTTTCTATATGAACCCAGGCAAGTAATTTTCCTTCTTTGGGTCTTAATTTCCATTGTGGAACAATGAAAAGATTGATCTAGATGTTTTCTAAGATTCTTTACAGTGATATGCATGGCTCTGGAGGAGAGAGTGAGGCTGGTGACTTTGCACAGCTTTGCCTCACTTAAATCCAATGCATTTGCCAGTCAAGACATTACCTTCTTGATATCTCTTTGAGAACCAAGGACAAACAATAACTATCACCACCACAGTGATATGATTCTCTTATCTTTGGGTCTGAGGGTTAAATGATAAGACTATACGAAGACAGAAGTTCCCTGTGTCCTCTGCACAAACAGCATTACTTTTCCCCTTTATACATTGTGCTTTCTTACTGGTGTAATGCATAGAGTTGGTGGTCACATTCTTGGTGCAATTTGAGGGGTGTCAAGAGGGTTTACCTTCCTCTATATATTTCATCTGTTAGCCTAACCCATTCCTAAAATTTTACCACGATCAATTTATTCCTTTGGGTTAAGGCATTGCTATCTCTAGGAGAGTTGTATTAAAATTCAAGTACAGCTATGGAGGTAACAAAGGGAATTCTTTCAGTCAGTCCCATAACATGTTAGTTCCAGCTCTGTAACGCACTTGTGTGCAATATTGTGCATTAAAGTTGTCTGTGCTTATGTCTTATCCACTTTTCTTATTAGAGAGCATTCTTCCAGAAGACAGGGACTCTGGGTAAATATTATATCTTTCACTCATCATCAACATTGTGCCCTGAACACAGTGGGTATTTATTAAATGTTTACTGAATATAACTTAAGTAATGGGACGATTGGCCAATAAGGACCCAGGCATACTTATTATTGCTCTTCCAGATGGTTTAGGTAGAGCAGGTACAACTATTCCTCTGCTTGATTTCAATCCAATAATGGGGATCTTGCTTGTCTCCAGTGATGACTGAGTGGCTCATACTATGTGATGACCAAAAAAAATCCCAAAAAACTCCTAATTGCTTAGAGGAGCTTGAAAGTCTGAAGACTCTGGAGGTGCTAGGCAATTACTGAGTTTGACTACAAAAGAGACAATCGGAGATCTTTTTCTTTTTTTTCTTTTGTTGCAGGGAGTGAGTTGGAACTTCTGGGAAGCTAGTTTTTATGAAGTCCCAGATTCTTTTATCGGTTCATAAAATCTTATCATTGCATCTTTCTCTGTACCTTACAAACCTTAACCCACTTTTTTATCCTCACTGTGACCTTTTGGGTCTAATTCTTCTGGTCGTATGGGGAAACTTCCCTACTATGACCAAATTGGACTAATCTACTTGTCCATTTTCTATTCTGACTTCTCCTAGGACCACTCTCTCAACAGCCAAGTTAGACTGAAACTAAGCTCTCTACAGCTTCCCTATTAGATTTTATTTCATAGATTGGTTGTCCAAAAAAGATGAAATTACAGTGTTTATATTTCAATAAAAGTCCTTACATTCAGTCTATTATTTGTTAAAATGTATAATAACTGTCTCTAAGAACTGTGTATTAGGGGAAAGAGGGAACATACGTTCCTCAAGTGCAACAGAAACACTCAAACTTGAGGTATGGGATCCCCGGAAATGCAGTGCAGGCAAAAGTAGTTTAGAAGAGATTGTTTGTTAGAAATTGACACATGAAGATTAGCTTTACTTGGAATGCATATGATTCCCTCTGTGGCATCATGTCCATCTCCCTACATGCAGCACATTGTTTTTGTTTGAGGGATATTGGATCTGACAGATGACCAGTGCTCTCGTGACTATTCCCTCATCCTGGATGTCCGTGAGCTGCTTCCAAGAACTACTTCCTTGGTCCCACTCTTGAACCAGGCATTTACCTTTCCCCTCCCTACTCTACTGGAATTTTCCAATAGTGTTTCCTTCATTTAGTTTCTCTTTAGAAAAGTGAACTAAGAAACTTTCCTAAGATAGCAAGATGATTTGTGAACAGTCTTTTAAATGTAAAATAATAAGGAGTTGTAAATGAAAGAGTGCTAAAAATGAGTCAAGGAGAATTATCTGGATGTTAGGAGTATTAAGAGCTTCACGTCTCATTATGTTGGCAATTTGTTTTATTTTGAAGGGATGTTCATGTTTGTGTTTCCCCTTCTAGGGGTAGAAGTCATTCTGAGGCCACTTCTCCCACTTGCAGATATAATCAGAGGCTGGCCTCCCTAGAGGATAGCTGACTACTTTGTATTTTACAAAGGTTGTGTTTTTTCTAGTACTATCTTTAATGAGCCCCCATATGGTGTGATCCCCATTATTAATTAACCAATAGAACTCTATTAGCTTTTAGAGAGGATATTTACTAAGTTGATAGAGCAAGGATAGATAAATGAAGCATTTTAAGCACTTAGTATGTTCTAGGCACTGTGATAAATGATAGAAATAAAAAAAAACATGCAAGCAAAATAGTCCTTCCCTTACATTCTAGAGGAGCTAAATTACGCATAAAGGGACACTGGAAAACTGGAAAGGGGAGAAAATGTACACAAAAAGTGGGGAAAGCTTGGGAGGCAAGGAGGAGGATTCTAGAGAGAGTCTGGATGTGAGTGACAAGAAGCATGGCAGGTATCTTTCCTAAAAAAAGTGGTCTCTGAGGAGGGAGCCAACAATGAGGAATGGAGGGCTTTAAGGTGGAAGAATCAGAGGTGTCAATGAGGTAGATGAGAAGGAGAAAAATTCCAGAAAGAGTCCAGGTATGAATAAGGTAAAGCATGGCTAGGGGTCTTCTGAAAATGATATTCTCAGGGAAGGAGATTACTCAGGGTGCCAAACCATGCTGTTTTATTTATTTATTCATATTAATTCATTTATCTATCCATTCATTTATTTTTACTAACATCTCTTGTACCTTCTTTTTCAATTTCTTTCTGTTTGTACAGCTACGAGTCAGTCATTCTGATGAATATCTGATACTTGGATCCAGATGGCTCTGGAGGACAAAGTGAGGCTGGTGACCTTGCACCGTCCTCCCTCACTCAAATCAAAGTCAACTCCAAGTCATGTCATCATTTCCCTGATGCCGTGGTCCTCTTCAAAAACAAAGGACAAACACAACACCAGCTACCAATTTAGTTCGAGCCCTCATCACCTCTCACCCAGATTATTCCAACAGCCTCCTAATTGGTCTCTTTGCATCAATTCCTTCCTCACTCCAGGCCATTCTAAGCATTTCTGCCAAAGTGATTTTCCTTAAGCACAGATGCCAATCCTCTACTCAGCAGACTCCAATGACTTCATATTGCCTATAGAATAAAATATATACTTTTCCATTTAGTGTGTGTGTTATATATGTTAAATATATATATCTTGTCAAGTTACATTATACATACATATAACAAAACATTACAAATTTTATTCATGCAAAAACTCATTTTCATTTAAAAGTGTTGACAAGAAAGAAGAGACCTTGGAACAGAAGACAGGTGTCATGGTAGTGTTTGGTGGGGAGGTGGATTTTTAGTTCTTTTGGAATTCAGTGTTTAGTGTTTGATAGACACACAAAATTTTTTAAAAGGCCAACAAAGCTCATGTTTGTACTGATACTCACAACCCCACTGAGAATAAAAAAAGAACAAACACTAGAAGGAAAAGGGGGAAAAAGGTAGAGGAGAGAGAGTGAAACCAAAAGAAGAGGCAGCTGGTGACACAGGGACCTGGAGTTAGGAAAACTTGAGTTCAACTCTGGCATCAGACACTGACTAGACACTGACTAGTGACCCTGAGCAAGTCACTTGGCAATGTCTTTGTTTCCTCAATTGTAAAAAGGGGGTTATAATAATACCTACTTCATAGGATTCTTGTGAGGATCAAATAAGACAGTATATGGCACATGGCAGGAATTATTTTTATTCTCTTCTTCCCCATTTCCTTTTCCCCTCTTCTTCCCCACCAGGTTGTGGCCCATCCCCTCTGTACAACATGTTTGCTCCTAGGGACACCAATAGAACAAAAGAATCTGGTCTACCATCAAAAGGTAGGTAGAAACAGGTAACCCCCAAAATTTTGGGACAAGAGAGATACACACTTCTCCTCTAGCCCAATAATCAACTCTTGGGGACATCTTGCAATTTCATTGAATCTGCAGGAATAGGATTACAAAAACCAACACGTAGCTGGTGACTTTTCTCACTGCCATACTCAAATGCAGATTGGAGAGATAGGATGGAATTGAGTCCAAACTTACCAAAAACCCCTTCAGACATGATCCTGAAATTTAGAAACCTGGGAATCATGTTCCTTACTCCCCCTTCCAATATTAAGATTTATACGAGTAGGATTATTGTTGGAAATCCCAACTTTCATTGCTGGGTATAAGTATGTTAAAACTAAAGAAAACGTCTTCCTCACCCAGACCAAAGGGATAATTTGGGTTCCTCTAGGCCAGCGGTTCTCAACCTGTGGGTTATGTTCAATTTGTAACAATGAAAATACATCCTGCATTTGAAATATTTACATTATGATTCATTATAGTAGCAAAATTATAATTATGAAGTAGCTACAAAAATAATTTTATGGTTGTGGATCACCCCAACATGAGGAACTGTATTAAAGGATTGTGGCATTAGGAAGGTTGAGAACCACTGCTCTAGGCCCTAAAACCCATTTCACTTGACCTTTCTTTACTACCCTTAGTTTTAGTGGTGAAGCAATAGAATTTAACTTTGAACAATTATCAGAAATACAGCTGTTTCAAAAGAAAGGAAAGGAAAGGAAAAAGGAAAGGAAAAAGGAAAGGAAAAAGGAAAGGAGGGAAAGGAAAAAGGGGAAAGGAAAAAGGGGAAAGGAAAAAGGGGAAAGGAAAAAGGAAAGGACATGTAGGAGGGATGGGTCTAGACCAGGGTAAAGGTACATAGGGAGAGGCAGAGCTTGGGCAACACCCCTGCACAGGCAAAGGAAAGGCAGGAACTATATAAATAAAAGACCTTTATTTTGGCCAACCAACTGTAGGGAAAAGCAAAAGGAGGGGGGAAATAGAAAAGATTACCAAAAAAAGTTTTAATAAATTCAGGCCAACCACCTTATGGACATTCATCCCTGCTGGAAGGATGAAAAGTGTTGATTATTTTTTCATCCCTGCTGGAAGGATGAAAAGAGTTGATTATTTTTTCACTTAACCTCATTTCCCTTTCACACTCTACCAACTCACCACTCCCCCCTCCCCCAACTTTTCCCTAACAGTACAGCTTAACTCTGTTAAACAGCTTTTGAAGTAGATGAGGCCAATACATTTGTGATAGGATAATGTAATATTAATGGGATTTAAGATCTTCCCCACCCATTAACAGGCTTCATGTGGAGCCCATTATGGGAAGCTGTATCAATAATGAGATATTCACAACACCCATGATGGTTATGAATATATTGGTGTAGTTTTGGATCACAAAATATAGCAAACTCTCCACATGGAAGGCAGAACCAAGGTCTTTATTCAGAAACCATAACACTGAGTCCCAAAACCAGAAGGATAAGTCCCAAAACCAGAAAGCCAAAGTCATTATAATGGTCACAAAG